>CM077241.1:31968163-32090663 GCA_039654775.1 Spinibarbus caldwelli | reverse complement strand
AATAAAGATTGTGTCAAAGCACTTAACAGTATCAAATTGGAGGATAGAGTGTCAGTAATGTATAATAATAAGATTAAACACTCAATTTTCAGTTAAAGGCATTTCATTATTGAATTCAGAGATGTCATTGTCTAGCTCAGTTTAGTTTAAATAGTATCTGTGCAATCAAATTGATGATAATCGTTAGAAATTAAGTGTCCCCAACTGAGCAAGCCAGAGGCGACAGCGGCAAGGAACCAAAACTCCCTCTGTGACAGAATGGAGAAAAAAACCTTGGGAGAAACCAGGCTCAGTCGGGGGGCCAGTTCTCCTCTGGACAGACAAAACCCGCAGTTCAATTCCAACCTCAGCAAAGTCAGATTGTGTAAGGGGCTTATCTGATTCCCGTGGTCTTGTCCCGATGGGGCATTTTAATTTATAATTTAATGTATTTGTTATATTTATGTTTTATTCATTATTTGAAGTTTTTCATTTATATGATTTATTCATTTGCTATAATTGTAATGTATAGCTTAATGCATTTATTGTTTCTTGGTCTATTTTTATAATATATATTTGTTTGTTAATTATAATTTAAATTTATAGTTTAATTCATTTAATATATTTCTGTTGCATATATGCATACATACGCATACATACACACACACACACACATATATATATATATATATATACACTACACACACACACACACACACATATATATATATATATATATATATATATATGTATATTTATTTTATTATACTATTTATTATTTTAGAATGTATTTATTCATTTTTCATATTTGTATATTATTATGTTTTAATTAAAATTTTAAATGTATAAATGTATTATATTTCTATTTTTATATTATTGCAATTTCTAACAATAATAGTATTATGTAGTTAGGTATTTTATTATATTTTTAGTTATTTTGTTATATTTTAGTTTTATTGTATTTTAGTCGAGGTCTTCACTGGGGATATGTCTCTGGGGATCATCTATGTGTCCTGGTCTCCGCTGACGATCAGGGCTGTAGACATCATCTTCCGGTGCTGATCCACCATCTGATCGGATAAGGACTGAGAAACAGAATAAGAAAGAAACAGACAAATATTAGCGTAGATGCCATTCTTCTTACGATGTAACGAGTACATCGTGTGTTATGGGGAGTGTTCCCGGTTCCGGTTGATCTAATTAATGCAGCCTAACAATCCTTTAACGGATTTGAATAATAGAAGTGTATTAGTGTGTTATGTGTAAGCCAGGTTAAAGAAATGTGTAAGCCAGGTCATGGCTCAGTGGTAGAGCATTGCGTTAGCACTGCAAAAGGTTGTGGGTTCAATTCCCAGGGAACACACATACTGATAAAAAAATGTATAGCCTGAATGCACTGTAAGTCGCTTTGGATAAAAGCGTCTGCTAAATGCATAAATGTAAATGTGTCTTTAATCTAGATTTAAACTGACAGTGTGTCTGCCTCCCGAACAGTGTTAGGTAGATTGTTCCAGAGTTTGGGTGCTAAATAGGAAAAGGATCTGCCGCCCGCAGTCAATTTTGATATTCTAGGTATTATCAAATGGCCAGAGTTTTGAGAACGCAGCAGACGTGGAGGACTATAATGTGATAAGAGCTCGCTCAAGTACTGAGGAGCTAAGCCATTCAGGGCTTTATAAGTAATTAACAATATTTTAAAATCTATACGATGTTTGATAGGGAGCCAGTGCAGTGTTGACAGAACCGGGCTAATATGGTCATACTTCCTGGTTCTAGTAAGGACTCTAACTGCTGCATTTTGGACCAACTGTAGTTTATTGATCAAGCGTGCAGAACAACCACCCAGTAAAGCATTACAATAGTCTAACCTTGAGGTCATAAACGCATGAATTAGCATTTCTGCATTTGACGTTGAGAGCATAGGTCGCAATTTAGATATGTTTTTGAGATGGAAAAACGCAGTTTTACAGATACTAGAAACATGGCTTTCAAATGAAAGATTGCTATCAAACAGCACACCTAGGTTCCTAACTGATGAAGAAGAATTGACAGAGCAGTCGTCAAGTGTTAGATAGTGTTCTAGGTTATTACATGTGGGGTTTTTAGGTCCGATAATTAACACCTCTGTTTTTTCAGAATTTAGCAGTAAGAAATTACTCGTCATCCAGTTTTTTATGTCGACTATACATTCCGTTAGTTTCTCAATTTGGTGTGTTTCACCGGGCCGTGAAGAAATATAGAGCTGAGTATCATCAGCATAACAGTGAAAGCTAACACCATGTCTCCTGATAATATCTCCCAAGGGTAACATGTAAAGCGTGAAAAGTAACGGCCCTTAATGAGGGTAAAATGTGTTTCTCACACTGATTTTCAGTGATGTAATAGTCTAGTTTGAGATCCAGAAACAACCTTTGACTGTGAAACAACCAGATAAAGAAACAGTCAACCAGTCTCAATTTCGAGGAAACTAAGTCTTAAATTTTAGATGTATAACATTTGACAAGCTACAATAAAAGTTTTCTTAAGGTTTGTTTGTTACGTTAAATTTGACCCGCAACACAAAACTTGTAACAAAATTTGTACAGCCATTCCAAAAAATTTATGTCGAAACAGGAGATGCATCCATGACTCCAAGTATGAAATATTCACCAGATTTGTAGAAGTAAGTAAATAAGTAGGTTAACCAGTTTTTCAAGCATTTAAAATTCTAGTTAAATTGACCCCAAAATAACAGGAATTGAACTGTTTGTGTTATGGAGGATCAGACACGTCCTCAGAGACTCATGATTGTCAAACGCTTCGTGTGTTTAATCTCAGCGCTGACGTCAGTGATTTGCACGTTCACAACTCAGCAAACACACAACTGCTTCTCTGCGACATCATGCTCGGTGGCCCTGAGGTGTAAAACAACAAAAGGAAATAACTCTGCAGATGTTGTTTTAGGCTGCATGTGTAGATTTGTATTGTGTGGAGTCGTGCTGATCCGCAGCAGCAGTGAATGACAGGCGCTTCTCTCCTCTGCAGCGTATAAATGCATCACGGATCAGCGGGAGCAGCTGGAGCAGACGCTGCCGCTGGTGCTGGGTCTCATTCTGGGCCTCATCATCGTCATCACCCTCTCTGTGTATCACTTCCACCTCAAACTGACTGCCGCGCAGCAGCCGCAGCTGCCTCGAGACCGATCGCTCTACAAGAACATGTGAAGACTCTCTATGCACACGCCAAAAAGGTCCAGTCCAGACGTCTCAATGCATGTCATTAGAACTCCTCTTTTCTTTCTGGTTTCTGTGTGTCAAATTTATGGAAGCCCATTTCCACCAGAGAATTAAAAAAAATATATAAAATAAAAAACATTTAAAAAGGTATTTGCAACTTTTTTTTCAGAATTGCAAGATAAAAACTCATAATTGTGATATATAAACTCGAAGTTGTGCGGGAAAAAAGCCAGAATTGTGAGATGAACAGTCACAATTACCTTTTATATTTTTTTATTTCATAGCTGGAAAAACAGAATTGCATGATGTAAACTTAGAATTCAGAGAAAAAAAATCTGAATTGCAAAATGTAAACTTAGAATTCAAAGGAAAAGTTAGAATTGTGAGATGTAAACACAATTCAGAGGGGGAAAAAAAGAATTCAGAATTGCAATATGTAAACTTTAGAAATCTGGAAAAAAAAAAGTCAATTGCGAGATGTAAACTTAAAATTCAAAGGGAAAAAATTCTGAATTGTGAGATGTAAACTAAGGGGAAAAAAAAGTCAGAATTGTGAGGTGTACACTTATAATTCATTGAAAAAAAGTAAATTGCAAGATGTAAATCTGGAGATGTAAACTTAGAATCCTGAGAAAAAAGCCAGAATTGCAAAATGTAATCTTAGAAATCTGGGGGAAAAAAAGTCAATTCCAAGATGTAAACTTAGAATTCTTGTGTTAATATCTTGCAATTCTGACATTTTTTTCTCAGAATTATGAATTTTTATAGAGCAATTCCATATCTCAGAATTGTGATAAAGTCTGAATTGTGAAGTTATTACCTTTATTTGTTTTTATTTTGTGGTGGAAAGGGGTTTTCATACAGATGTCTTGTCTAGATGTTAAATGTCAGACTCGTCTTCCTGTAACCACTGCTCTCATCGTGTATGTCGTTTACCACACAATTGTCTATAACTGTAAAAAATAGAGATATTTAAATTGCTTGAAGGATATAAATAAAGTACAAATATTTAATGATTATTTCATGATTATTGCATATTATTTTGTGATTATTTTATGATTTGCTAAATGAGACAAACTGTACTGTCCATGTACTGAAATAGCACAGAATGACTTGTGTTTTTCTCGATCTAATCTCTCATGGATGTGAGGAGTTTAGAAGATCTTTGATGTTTGAGGTTTTTCTTTTCCAGCTGAAAAAGGGAAACTGAAGGTTTAGATCCATCAGAATGAAACACGACACGGAGATGAATGGAAAATCAATAAGAAGCGGCCGGACAGCAGTAACATCACTGGCATTAAAGATTTCCAGAAATGAGCTGCGATCCTCACAGATCGATGTCTGGAGTCTCAGGCGCTGAGGAGTTTATTGATCTCACGTCACCGGCGCTCAATTAAAAACACTGCTTCTGCTGGCCAGTGATTTATGCTGCCATCATAAGGATCTTCAGGACTTCTCTGACCGCTCGCTTCTAAAGTTCTGCTGTCTGATGTTGTTTTGCTGTATGTGTGGAGTATTTATCAGTTTCTGCACACGATTCTCACGCTACAGCTCAATCTCATTCCAGCATGTTCATATTCAAATGTGGCGTGCTAATAAACGTTCTTTTTTTGTCGACCTGTTTCTTTGGTATAATGTCATGCTTTCAAAACTGCATAGAAGCATATTAACTGTAAACTTTGACATTTACATAAATTTGATTCAGCGACACTGATTCACAAAATTCTGCTGTGGTATTTTCTTACAAAGTTAGGAATATTTTTATTAATAGAATACTTGAAAATGTTCTTAATCTTTTATTCTAGACAACTTAGGAATTCAAAACAGAGTAAAAGATGTTTCATTTATTGGGTTGTTTCAAATAAACAAAAGAATAATGAGGTTAATGGCTCATTCTCTGAGGAGTGAAAGATCTGAGAACAAAAGACGCAGGAATGGAGCTGGTCATCAGATAATAGAGTTCATGGGAACTGACTGTTTTTATAAGCCTTCTGGGGTCTCAAAAACTGTAACAGTATCAAAGAGATTACATTATGTTACACTATTATAATTTTTGTTAATATTTTGATTTTTTTTGTTTTTTGTTTTTTTACATTTTCTGCTTTCATATTATATTGATAAAGTTTTCATAATTTTGTTTTGTTTCCATATAGTTCCACAGTTTTCATTATTTTTTTAAGTTTCAGTTTTAGTTATTTTAGTACATCAAATTAAACAAATGAAAATAAGAAGTTTGAGGTTTTTTTTTTTTTTTTTTTTAATTTTCAGTTAAAGTTTAAGTAACAAATTGTAAACTATAATAACCCTGGACACATGTAAAAATCATTATGTTTGAACATATACCGCTAAATTAAAAAAAAAGAGTCTGAATAGTTCTGAGTCCTGAACAGTAAAAGTTTTTGTTTCTTTTCTTTCGTCACTAATCAAATAATTTCCAGCAAGTGCATGTAATGTCATTAAATGAACATCTCACACCTGTAATGTTAAAAAAGCTGCTCAGTTTTATTGTTAATATTTGTAAGCACTGAATTTGTGAGTACTGAATTATATTCTTTAAAAAATGTTCTTGAAAATATTTGCGAACCAAAGGATTTCTTCACCAAGAATATTTTTCTATCCAGCCACTGAAAGCTGTTTAAAATCTCTAATCAAGGCGTCAGGAGATTTAGACTGTCAGTGTGTAACACGTGACCCTGGAGCACAAAAGCAGTCATAAGTAGCACAGGTATATTTGTAGCAATATTCAACAATACATTGTATGGGTCAAAATTATCCATTTTTCTTTTATGCCAAAAATCATTAGGATATTAAGTACAGATCATGTTCCATGAAGATATTTTGTAAATTTCCTATCGTAAATATATCAAAACTTAATTTTTGATTAGTAATATGCATTGCTAAGAACTTCATTTGAACAACTTTAAAGGTGATTTTCTCAATATTTTGATTTTTTTGCACCCTCAGATTTTCAAATAGTTGTATCTCAGCCAAATATTGTTCTATCCTAACAAACCATACATCAATGGAAAGATTATTTATTCAGCATTCAGATGATGCATAAATCTCAGTTTACAAAAATTGACCCTTATGACTTGTTTTGTGGTCCAGGGTCACATATAGTCATGACTGACGTCATTCACAATGCATCATGGGATTGCAGTTCATTCACTCATTTCATCATGAAAAGTCCTGTGAAGAAAATGAAGCAGAACTCCTTCCAGAAAAACAGGTTTATATAAGAGTCTGAAACTCCTGATGAGGCGAATGAAGCACAGGAGGACGCGTTTGTGTTCTTTATTGAAAGCAGCTCTTAGTGACACACATGCAGGATCACCGCACAAAAGCGACGCGACAGCGGATCTGAAGAGTCCTACAGAAACACGCATTTCCAGATCACAGTGAGCCATGAGACACAGGTGAGACGCCACGAGAAAACACGTGTGAGGATTGTGCCGAATATTGCTAGAGATCGCACGAGTTCAGACGCGCGTGAGAATGAGCGTGAAAAGGCCACACTACCGAAAACCAGAACGGAACGAGCGTAGAAAACTTTCACAGTAGAATAAATAAATATATTCGGATTCATCTGTCTGCAACAGCCATCTTCAAAAAAATTAAATATAAACAGTAGGAAAGTTTATTATTATTCTTATTGTTATTGTTACTTTTGCAGAAACTGGTTCTAGGTAATACTGCCAATTTGACCATGGTAACATCACAACAAAAATACTGCCGTTTATCAAAACTGTACAAGTAAAACTTACAATTGCTCTAAAATACATCTTCATAGTTAGCGTGAGAAGACGAGAGTGAAAAAGACGTTAGTCCGTCCGATCGGCGCGAGGGCTGTGTGTGATTCGCTCTGAATGACGCGACTCTGACGCGACTCTGACGCTCAGCGGTGGCGATAGTGGCGCATCAGAGGGACGATGCAGGACGGCGGGCCTGAAAGCTTCAGGAAGGGGTGCTGCAGCAGCTCCTGTGCAGAGGCTCTCTGAGACGGCTCTCGCACCAGCATCAGGTCCAGAAACGCCCGCAGAACAGAAGACACCTGAGCCAAAACACACAAGAGTGATTCAGAGGAGCTTCAGCTGACTCCACACACGATCACATGACACGTTTATGTGTCACATGACCCAGTGATCAATATGCAGACATAAGCCGGACGATTGATCAGATGATCAGAGCGCTACGTTATTAGTTTGTCGTTTGCAATTTTGCCAACCTGTTTTTCATTACTGAATGAATCCAGAGTTTCGAGCAAATGGGTTGAGTCAATGATTCAATGATCATTCGTAAAGACAGTCACTCTGAATGAATCGAGTGAGTCAATGATTCAATGACTCACTCATTAGACAGTGACTCGCCACCACCTAGTGCTTTTAGTTTCATATTTACAGTATAATTTTATTTTTGTTTAACCATTTCATACTTCGATATCCATTCAAAAACACTAACATGCATTTATTATCATTATTTAAGCAATGTTAAATCAAAATATTTATTTATAAAGCAATTTTTCTGAAATGTGTAGTCAATTCTTTTCTCATGCAACACAATAATGACTTTAAATGATCTTTCGGTGGGTGATTTCTCAGCCCAAATTGATGTGCAATTAATTAATTGGCACATCGTTAATTAGACAAAAATTGTAATTGTTTGACAGCCCTAGTAAAAACAATTATATCATTATAAAAATTATATAAATATTGCTTTATGTGCAATTTAAATGTTTATTTGAACGTTGATTACCAAATAAATTTAATTTGTTCTCACAAACTTTCTGTTTAGGTTTTCGGCTAAATGAGAGCTTTGTTTCAGTAATAAATGTGTTTCAGTGCGTCGCTGTAAATCAGTCATGGGTTCAGGAGAGCTGCACATAAACATGCGTGTCTCTGATCATGTGACCGTGGCTCTGGCCAATAGAGACGCAGCTGCTCACCTTGTGACACTCCTTGAGTCGCGGCGGCAGGTTGTCTCGTATCCGTCTCATGGCCTGCAGCGGCGGCTCGTTGAAGTACGGCGGCTCTCCATCCACCATCTCGATCACCATGATGCCCAGAGACCAGATGTCCACCTGCAAACACAGCAGATCACTAGTAACTAGTAACCCATCACACGGGTCACCCGTCACCAGTGTTGGGGGAACGCATTACAAGTAATGCGAGTTATGTAATCAGATTACTTTTTTAAAGTAACTAGTAAAGTAACACATTACTTTTTAATTTAGAAGGAAATATCTGAGTTACTTTTTCCAAATAAGTAACTCCAGTTACTTTGTTTCTCATGTATTGACTGACAGCTCTGGTGTTGCCATGTTGAGAGAAATCAGGAGTAAGTGCAGAGCGTAGTGTGTGAACATGATCTTACTGTAGTTCTAGACTAAATATCAACATGTATTTACTCAACTCACTGCACAAACACATTCAGTATTCCTAAAAATCGATAAAAGTCAAATGCAAACTCAGAATATTATACAAACCTGCAATAATTGAATATGTTAAATAAGACAAATATCATTTATGTATTTAATCCCATTTTATTAACCGATGTCTTTGCTGCTGACCTTTGATGATCCAGTTCAATGACACGTTTAATTTTTGTTATTGCTGAATAGTGTTGAACTTTCTTCTCCTGCGTCATATTCTTCATGTGATTTGTTTGAGCAGCACCCTCTACTGTACAGACATGAATTTACATTTCCTTCAGCCTGAGGCGGATTCATTTCACGTTTGTTGTGAAAGGGCTTTTACATTTGTAAAAGAAGAACTTTTTATATTAAATACAAACAAGCAAGCCCTGCCCAGATTTAAAAAGTAACTCAAAAGTAACGTAACACATTACTTTCCATAAAAAGTAACTAAGTAACGTAATTAGTTACTTTTAATGATTCAATGACTCACTCATGAGACAGTGACTCACTGCCACCTACTGGTGCTTTTAGTTTCATATTTACAGTATCATTTCATTTTTCACTATTTTAAACATTAATATTCATTTATTATCATTATTAAGCAATGTTAAATCAAAATATTTCTTTCTAAAGTTATTTTTCTGTTATGTCTATTCAATGCTTTTCTCATGCAACACAATAATGACTTTAACTCTTTCCCTGCCAAACACATAATTTTTCGGGTTTCCACTTTCTAGCCTGCATCTCCTGAATGAGTCTAGAATGTGCCGATCAAAAACAGATGAGGATATCATATGCATATGAAAAATAATGCAATCATCAACAATAAACAGCATATAAATGAAAACTGCCTAATGTTAGGAGTGAAATGGCAATCTAGGAAGTGATAAAGGACTGTGCAAGCTTTAGTGGTGATCTACTGCACCTTTGCTTTGATAATAGTACTGAATATGATCAAGATGTAGTATTTGATAAAAACACGATTTTCTCAGCTTTTTGCTCAAAATGTTGCTTTTTTTTATGAAACCTACTTATATTCAAGTGTTGATAAAAAAAGAATGCTTGAAGCTAGACTAAAACAAATTTTTAGAGGGTAGAGGGTCTGTTCTTTATTTTGATGTATTGTTTTTGATGTATTATTGGATGTTCAGACATTCATACAACAAAATATTCTGGGGGATTTAAAATGTAACTCAAAAGTAACGTAATTAGTTACTTTTTTTAGGGAGTAATGCAATATTGTAATGCATTACTTTTAAAAGTAACTTTCCCCAACACTGCCCGTCACTAACCGTACCTCGGTGCCGTAGGGCAGTCTGGAGATGACCTCTGGTGCCATCCAGTACGGCGTTCCCACCAGAGACTTCCTCTTGGGAACCTCTTTAGACACTTGAGCACAGAAGCCGAAATCCGAGAGCTTGATCTGAACACAGAAAAACACCAGAGCGTCACATACAGTACAACGCAAAGCTGATTAGCCACTAATCCCGCCTTCATTTGTCATGTTCTCCCAGCTAATTACAAGGTGGGAGACACGATTTAATTACTTGGAACTAGTGAAGTTGCTAATTACCCCGATCACTTTTCTGCCCTCACGATAAACACACTTGTGTGTGGAACTATAAGAACATGTGAAAGATGATGATACAGTAAACCACATAACAGTGTGTTGTGTGCTGAATATTCAGTCATGATTAAACACAACAAAATTATATCTATATCTAAATGATTTATATTTTATTTATATGACATAATTTACAGTAAATTTAATTATTTTATATAAATCATAATATAAATGTATAATTTTTTATATAATTTAACTTCATATAAATACAATTAAATTAAATAAATGTAATACATACAATATAAATATTTTAACTTATTTATATTCGATCAATTATTAAATTCTTATTATATATATATATTATATTTTATTACATTATATTATTTCTATTAAATATATATACATACATACATATATACAGTGCCACTTGAAAGTTTGTGAACTCCTTGCAGAATCTGTGTATATATACACAGTAGTGACCAAAATTATTAGAACACTAGTATTTCCAGCAGCTAAAAAAAATGGTTTTAAGTCAGTTATTTCTATCTTTTGCTGTAGTGTGTCAGTAGGAAATATCAGTTTATATTTCCAAACATTCATTTAGCCATTAATTGTAATAATCCAGTGAGATTTTTGAGATCTGATCTGATCATCATCAGTCTGTCTGGAATGACATGAAGAAACAGAACAAACTGAGACAGACTCAATCCAGAAGAACTGATGCTTCAAGAAACCTACCTGCAAAGCTACAGTACTGTTAAAAGTTTTAGGCACTTGTGTAAAATGCTGTCAAAAATAATGTCATAAATAGATTTTCTTTATCAATTAACTTCTATTAACTAAATGAAATCAACATTTTGTGTGAGCATCCTTTGTGTTTAAAGCAGCTTTTGCTCTTGGTGCACTTGAGCAGAGTTTCTCAGGAGCTTTGCAGGTACGTTTAATTTGAGTTATTTTAGTACTTCAACAAACTAAATGGAAATGAAATAATATATATATTGAATTTATAAATGTGTATATGTGTATATATATGTATGTGTGTGTGGTTGTACATACACATGTAGTTGTTTTTTGGTGTTTGGCTTAGTTATGTTAGCATCATTATTATACTCTTATATCTTTTGTTCTTTAATATTTTGAATTGTTTTTAGCTTTATTTTTTTGTTTTCATTTAAATGTTAAGTTTTGAAATTTTGTTGTATGGATTAGCTTTTAGTTTTGGATCTGTTTGAGTTGTTTTAATACTACAATTGATTGCTTCTGTTGTCCTCATTTGTTAGTCGCTTCGGATAAAAGTGTCTGGGGTCTCCAACCTTTTTTACACCACGGACCGGGGGGATAGGGTCTTTAAAACGGGTCTATTCCTTTATACTGTTATCAGCACATGTTGAAGTAGATTCATCTCTTGTCGTCTCTGAGAGAATATGCGCTGTTGTTGCAGCATTAGAAAACTGTCAGTTTTTTTTATTTTTACTTTCACTTTCTGTATGACTGAAGTTAAGACGTTCCCCGGCATAGCTATTGAGCAAAGTTTGCATGTTGCTTGTGTGATATCCATTAGCTCGCCTTCATGGTTTAAAACAGAAATATTTCCAGTATTGCGATGTAACCGCAAACCCTCATGCATATGTATCTTAAACGCAGGGATACATGAAAGAGGAATCAAATCAGTATGCCGCGCTGTCTGAAACACGTCTCTATGTTTGTGCGTGCTTCAGGTGTGTGCGAGAACAGCACGCAGTAACGAATTGAGTTCTGTTTCGTTTCTTCTTCTTGTGGTTTTAAATAGCTTGAACGTGTAAATTGGCAAATTAATCTGCGAATCACATGCCAAACGGGCGGTGGGGTGTGGACATGGTCCGTAAATCACAGATCAACTGCGATCCGTTTAAGCCCTAATAGCCTATATGACAGATCAGAGCAATCTTTTATTTACTAATTTAACATGAAATCGTCAAATTGCTACTCCATATCAATCACATACAACGAAAATACAGAATAATTGGAACAATCATTTACGCACAATAAATAACAGAGCGTCATTTCTATATACACATTTTTCTCAGAACGTTCTCGCGACCCGGTAGGAATTCTTCCACGGCCCAGTAGTGGGTCGCGACCCGGTAGTTGGGGACCTCTGTGCTAAATGACTAAAAAAATAAATAAATACATACATATACATATACATATACAATATATATATATATATATATTATACAATATACAATATATATATATATTATGACTGAGGTGACGCACCCGTCCGTCGCTGGTGAGCAGGATGGAGTCGCTCTTGATGTCTCTGTGTATGACGCCCTGCGTGTGCAGGTAAGACAGCGCCTTCAGCACCGACAGACAGACAGTCGCGATCTGCTCCTCATTCATTCTGTCAAGAAAAAACAATCATCAGATCTCCTCAACAACCAGAGCAAATCAAACGAGACCTGCTTCTCCTGAGACAAACACGGTTGCTAGGGTGTCTTGGGTGGTTGCTAAGGTGTTGCTATGCAGTTGCTAGGGTGTTCTGGGTGATCTCATCATGCAGCACTAATGATTGAGTTCTGTGTGAAACTCTCAGTGTGCGAATATAAACTATTATCACATATTCAGCTTCAGCAGCAACGAATCTGACCTCCATACACCTACACACATTCACACACACACTCACTCACACACACACACACTCTCTCACACACACACACACACGCACACTCACACACTTGTTTCACTATCCTTGTGGGGACATTCATAGGCGTAATGGTTTTTCTACTGTACAGACCGTATATTCTATTGCCCTACACCAACCCTACACCTAAACTTAGCCCTCACAGGAGACTTTCTGCATTTTTAGATTTACAAAAAACTTCATTCTGTGTGATTTATAAGCTTCTTTACCCGTGGGGACCTCAATTTAGGACCCCACCGTGACACGAGTCCCCATGAGTCTGTGTGTATTCAGGTTTAAGTCCCCACCTGAATAGAAAAACAGGTACACACACACACACGCGCGCTCCAATCATGGAGTCACGACTCTCCACGAGCCTTTGTGCTCCTGCCTTTGTTCCACTGTGTTTGAGACACGCTGCTAATGACATGCTAGTGCTTATGTGTGTGTGTTTGTGCGTGTGTGTGTGTGTGTGTGTGTCTGTGTGTGTGTGAGCATGTTTGTGTGTGTGTGTGAGTGAGTATGTGTGTGGGTGTGTGAGTGTGAGTGTATGTGTGTGTGTGTGTGTATGTGTATGTGTATGTGTGTGTGTGTGTGTGTGTGAGTGAGTATGTGTATGTGTGTGTATGTGTGTAAGTGTGAGTGTGTGAGTGTATGTGTATGTGTGTGTGTGTGTGTGTGTGTGTGTGTGTGTGAGTGTGTGAGTATGTGTGTGAGTGTGTGTGTGTGTGTGTGTGTGTGTGTGTGAGAGGCCCAGCTGTCTGCTGCGCTCTCATCTGTCTCGCCTGCGGCTGCACTGGAGGGGAACACGCTGCCATGTGTTTATGCCTCCCGCTCCTCCTCAACACTAATGCACCGTAATGCGCAAATGGGACGTGTTTGTAATTACTCTGACGAATGACGCCTCACGAGGAGATCCATGAAGGACACTTCTGTCTCCAAACCCACATTCACCCCTTCATTCTTCACACACAGTCACATACAGAATACTGCTGTCACATGCAGACCTGCTCAGACTTACAGCAAACATAAATAAATAATAGGTAAAGAATAACTTTGAAAAAGATTAATTTTGAAAAAAATTAACTAGTGTTAAATATTATAACACATGCATTGCTCATCGTTAATGTTAGTTAATGCATTACTAATGGAACTGTACTGTAAAGTCTTATCAAAATAATAATAAAAAATAAGTAATAATAATAAAACAAAACGATAAGTAAGCTAATAAGCTGCTGTAAAAACCCCTTTACCATTGTAAAATCACTGTAAGACACAGCCTGGACCTTTATAAAAGACATTAATGTTCAATAAACGGTTTAATTTTACAAATAAAAACTGTATTTGAATATAAACCTGTTTAAACACTCATCCAATCACAGCTCTCACTCTCAGCTCTCAGTTTAATAAGTCATGTCAGACTCTGATCAGCCTCAAACACCTCCAGATTCTGCATTAATACAAACACAAACAGCTCTGTGTGGCGCTAATCTATCAGGAGCCTCATTACAATCTGCTGTTAATTGAAAACACGGCACTCTTTGAACAGCCCACACGCAGGAACACGCTCTGGCACAGATCAGCGTTTGCTCTGGCAGAAACCCAGAGACACCGACATCAGAGCGCAGCACACCAGAGACACTGTATCTGAACACTGTGCTGTCAGACCACCACCAACTGCTCCATCAGACTCCATCAGACTCAAACTGACTCTGTTCTACTTAATCAGACTCTAACTGACTCCACTTGACTCCATCCTACTCCACCTGACTCCATCAGACTCCAACCAACTCAACCTGACTCCATCAGACTCCAGCTGACTCCATCCTACTCCAACTGACTCCATCACACTCCAACCAACTCAACTTGACTCCATCAGACTCCAACCAACTCAACCTGACTCCATCAGACTCCAAATGACTCCATCCTACTCCAACTGACTCCATCGGACTCCAACTGACTCCATCAGACTCCAACCGCCTCCACCTGACTCCATCAGACTCCAGCTGACTCCATCCTATTCCACCTGACTCCATCGGACTCCAACTGACTCCATCAGACTCCAACCAACTCCACCTGACTCCATCAGACTCCAACCAACTCAACCTGACTCCATCAGACTCCAGCTGACTCCATCCTACTCCAACTGACTCCATCACACTCCAACCAACTCAACTTGACTCCATCAGACTCCAACCAACTCAACCTGACTCCATCAGACTCCAACTGACTCCATCCTACTCCAACTGACTCCATCGGACTCCAACTGACTCCATCAGACTCCAACCGCCTCCACCTGACTCCATCAGACTCCAGCTGACTCCATCCTATTCCACCTGACTCCATCGGACTCCAACTGACTCCATCAGACTCCAACCAACTCCACCTGACTCCATCAGACTCCAGCTGACTCCATCCTACTCCAACCAACTTCACCTGACTCCATCAGACTCCAACTGACTCCATCCTACTCCACCAGACTCCAACTGACTCCATCCTATTCCACCTGTCTCCATCGGACTCCAACTGACTCCATCAAACTCCAACCAACTCCACCTGACTCCATCAGACTCCAGCTGACTCCATCCTACTCCAACCAACTTCACCTGACTCCAACCAACTTCACCTGACTCCATCAGACTCCAACTGACTCCATCCTACTCCACCAGACTCCAACTGACTCCATCCTACTCCACCTGACTCCATCGGACTCCACCTGACTCCATCGGACTCCACCTGACTCCATCCTACTCCACCTGACTCCAACTGACTCCATCCTACTCCACCTGACTCCATCAGAATCCACCTGACTCCATCCTACTCCACCAGACTCCAACTGAATCCATCCGACTCCATCTGACTTACGGTTCATAGTTCTTCCTCAGACTGAATGGGTCTGGATCTGGATAATCCTGGTGACTGATATAAACTGGTGAACACTGTAAAGTCAGATTCATTTTCAGACTGAAGCAGACTAACCCTAACGCTGATAAACATTAGATTACAAAAACAAAAACTGACACAATAAATTAGTGTAAATCAGGGGTGTTATCTAGTTTGTCAACTAAAAACTATTAAATATTTTTTGTTAATTGAAATAAAGCTGAAATAAAATATAAACATTAAATGACAAACTTAAACTTGCTTCACTTACTTGCCAAGGCAACATTTCAAATTTTTGTTTAACAAGTTCAAGTACTAAAATTACTAACTCGAAATGATGTTTTATTAACAAAGTTCAGGAGGAGCACGTTCAGATAATTAACCTAATTAACACGAGAGGAGATCAATCAGTAATCAACCCAGTTAACAAGATAAGAGGCATGTATATATACACCGCAGACTTACCTCTGTTCATTGGCAGTATTCCAGCATTCGGTTTGGACCATTTGCCATTATATCACAGACTCAACTATTCCCGTCTAAACAACGAGACCTATACTGGGGATTTCTTCGGATCCTCCAGCTAATCTGCCGGCCCAAGGATCACTCTTTCTCCGCCAGACATGGCTGCCGAGCTCCAGGATTCGTTGCGGCTGCTGCGGTCTGCTTGATGCCGAGGCTTAACCTCGCCTCCACCGGCGTCACTTCCAAACTTCTTCCCCTGCATCCTCTTATCATTCGGCCGTGCCAACAATTCATCTGATCGGAAAGTGGATCGTATTTAAGCCTGAGGCAAACGCTGATTAACCCTAACCGTCCTCGCGGAGGGTAAACAAAGCGGATCTGTACGATCTAAGTTATTCAACTCTGCAATCAGCCAACCTCACTCCTAAATCCACTCCAGCAGGGCAGCCAATATCTCGAGCAAAGCTCGCAAGGCCCTGAACTCGCCTCGCTCGACACCACCATCGCCCCGCACAAAACCCGGTTCTCCTTAAGCGCTGGGTCGCAGCGGCTCAACTTTTCACCGCGGCTCTACCGGCCACAGTGTCGCATGCAGCCGGGCCTCCAGCTCTTGCAGCAGACGCTAGCGCGAGGCTGCCTCCTCTAGAGGCGCAGGCCGGGTTGCAAATTAATTTTTAGATAGTCGCAAAAAGGGAGGTTGTTTATTGCTATACGTTTTATACAATGTTGTGACATAAAAGGATGTTAATGTCATTTTGTAACCATGGTGCAAAAAAAAAAAAAAAAATTAATAGCGTTTTTATTTAAATCACATATTTCACTCAGATAAATGGATGAAAAAGATCAATTTTTCGAGAAAATAAATTCAACTATTTACCTGCAATTAACAATTATAGGCACAAACTAACAAATAAGGTGTATCATAAAGAAACCATTATTATTGAACAAGTGCAACTAGCAACCTAATGCACGTGATGTGCGTATTGCAGAGTCTCTAGCTGATGTGCCACTTGGCTAGCTTTTCAATACTTTCTTCTTTTTTGTGGAAAATATGTCTTTTAGCATCTTATCACTTTTTAAAACATCCTAAAAGTTGCTAAATACATTTTTAAATGGCTAAATTTGTTACTATGTGCTTTGGAAAACAAGTTGCTAAGGTAATCCGAGAAGTTGCTAAATCTGGCAACAAAATTGTTAAATAGACAACACTGCAGACTACTCGGGCATTTCAGTATCTTCCGTCAAAAGTCACAATCCACTCCCCTTCACCCCGGCCTAAAGCTAAAGCCGCGTCACACTAGAGTGAGCATGCAGAATTGTTTTGCATACCGCAAAGGTCGTGATATGACATCACGCTGTGCAGCGTCTTTCTTAAAAACTTAAATTCAACACGTAACATTTTATAATACATCTAAAATGTAAAACATACAATATACTCCACTTTAATGCAGCGCTGCAGTTTTAAATGTGTTCTTTAATTCAGATAGGAGATCTGCCGTCAGTCAGTATCACGTCATGTGAATGCGCAGGCCAAAGTTCACCAAACTTTAACTTTGGAATGCAGCGAAATGTGAAATTTTTGCGCAAGCTTGCGCTTCCGGTCGATGCATTGGCATGTGTAGGATTGGAAGTCAATGGAATGAAAGGTGCAGTGTGACTGCCCCTTAAAGCAAGACAATTCAATGCAAGACAAGCCCTTACATCTCAGTCTTTCCCGCTGCTACTTCTAAACTTTTTCCTTTTCAGTGGCCTCCAGCTCCCGTAGCAGACGCTAGCGTGAGGCTGCCTCCACTAGCAGTGCAGGCCACACAGGTTTTTCAGGACTCTCATCCCATGGCCTACAGCTACAGCAGGTGAAGCAAGCGTGAGGCTGCCTCCGCTTGTAACACAGACCCACACATCTCTTTCTTTTACTCCATTTTTTTTTTTTCTCTTACGCTTCTATCAGTTTCCCACCTCAAGCCCCATAGGCCGATATTAAGCGTGAGGCTGCCTCCACTGAAAATTGCGACCCCTGCTCCTCTCTCTCACAGCTCTCTACTTCATTTAAAGTCACAATATTCTCTTTTCATTGCAGCATCACTGCCTGTCCCACCAAATGCTGCTGCCTCGAAGCCATCTCCAGTGGCTTACAACATCTGCACACAGATCCTGGCAGGTGCAGACATAGACCCCTTATCTAAGGCTGTCACCAGTAATTAATTTGGTAACAGAGCTATCGGTTGATTGTTCTGATAATCAATCGGTTAATTATAATTTATTTTTATAGTAGTAAAAAATAGGCCTAATCAAACAATAGGCTTTAAAATTACCTAAAATACATATATAATGGCAATGAGGCCATAATAATTGGTTCAAATAAAGTACCAAAAGCAAGTAACAATATGGTTCTGTTGAACAAAACTTAATGTATCATAAACAATATAATTTTACATTACGCATTGTATCAAGAGCCTACAGAGGGCACCAACAGCCCAACGATCATTTTTTACATCACTGTGCGATTTAATCATCTTTTGGCTAAACCACATTCAATTCAAATGTCCACTTAATCTTTAATATATGGCCATTTCTTTACGACAGAAATGCTTCAGCAATTGTAAATCCTTGAATGTGGACATCAAAAGTTGCCATTTTTCTTCAAGCAACTTTTTCTTCAGTTCAGTCGTTTCACAGAAATAATCTTTTCAGATTTCCCTATAGGCGGCGTGAATTAAGATGTGTGAGATGTGTGGGCCTGTGTTGCAAGCAGAGGCAGCCTCACGCTTGCTTCACCTGCTGTAGCTGTAGGCCATGGGATTTATCGGTTGATAGGGCTCACCAGTTCATGATCAGCCCTTTCGACGCCCCGCCTTCTCAGTTTCGCGTTAGCCCATTGGAGTAGCTGCTAAGAAAATTCTTGGGTAAGAAACGCCTTCTAATCGATCTGTCAGCTTCACATAACTCCCTGTTTTCAAGCATAAAACACCTCAATTCCTCTTGACGAACTCTCTCTCAATAGTAGGACATTGATCATGCAATCAATATGATAAAATCATGTACTTGGCAGGCAAAAGTTGACATCACCTCAGCTTTCAAAGCTATGCCTATCCATCCAGATTCATGGCACTTATTTTGGGTACGCTGGCGCAGGAAATTCTATTTTTTAGTGCACTTAACTTTCGGATGCAAAGCAGCACCAAGATTTTCTGACGTATCATCAGAAGCAGCTTATTGGATTTGTCAAAGAATTACGCAAAGTAATCCTCATAGCATCTACCCCTTTTAGACTGTTCTGAGTATTGAACTCCCTGTCAGATGCTGCAAGAACGCTCCCGGTGGAGCAAATATGTTTCTCTTTTGTCTACCGGCGAGGCTCACCCATCCGATGCTGTGAGTATTGAACTCCCGTCGGATGCTGCGAAAGCCTCTCGGTCGAGCAAACCTTGCCTTTTCCATGTGACTACCAGCGTCCGATGCCGCGAGTATTGAACTCCTGTCGAACAAGGCAAGCGCCTTCTAAATATGTTTTTCTTTCAACTACCGGTGATGCTTACCCACTGTGCCGTGAGTATTGACCTCCCGTCAAATGCTACAACAGCCTTCCGGTCAAGCAAATCTTGGCCTTTCAGTCCGTCTACTAGCGAGGCTTACCCGTCTGATGACCGTGAGTATTGAGCTCCCGTTGGATGCTGCGAGAGTCTCCCAGTTGGGAAAACATTGGCTTTTCTGTCCATCCACCGGTGAGGCTAACCCGTCTGATGCAGTGAGTATTGAACTCCCGTCAGATGCTGCAAGAGTCTCTCGGTCAGGGAAACATTGGCTTTTCCGTCCGACTACCGACGAGGCTTACCCGTCTAATGCAATGAGTAATGAACTCCCTTCAGATGCCACAAAGCTCTTGTGGCTGGCACTTCAAAATTAGTTCAACCGTCCATTGGCCGGTAAGGTCCACCCATCCGACGCTGTGAGCTGCTCTCGTCAAGAAGCGGAGTGAGCCCTCCTGATCGGGCTTCCCAAATCACGCTGCTCCTCATCCATCGGCTAGTGGGGCCCATCTTCCCAGCGCTGCGAGCTGCTCCCGTTGGAGGCAGTATGGCCCCCTGGTCTGACAGCCCAAACACGCTGCTCCTCCTTTTATCGGTTGGTAGGGCTCACCGATCTGACGCCGTGAGCTGCTCCCATCAAGAAATGGTATGAGTCCTCCCGATCAAGCACAAAATCATGCTGTTCCTTGTCCATCGGCCGGTAGAGCTCTTTCACCCGGCGCCATGAGCTGCTCCCGTCGGAGTTTGTGTGGGCCCTCCCAGTCAAAAGACTAAGTTTCTTAATGAAATGCCAGCCCGCCAAATTTTCGCCGCTCATTTTGGGGGGTTATTCGTCGGGCGGCTGTCCTTTGCTATGTTGCTTTTTTGCGGGTACTCTGGGTTCGGGCTGAAATTCCGAGCTATGAGCCCTCCCCTTGAACAGCATGCCAAATACGCATAAACTTGTTTTATTAACAAAGTTCGGGAGGAGCACTTCAGATAATTGATCTCCTCTCGTGTTAATTAGATTAATCAGTAATCAACCCAGTTAACAAGATAAGAGGCGTGTATATATACACCACAGACTTACCTCTGTTCATTGGCAATTTTCCAGCATCCCTCCGCCACCCCTTCTCTGCACTTACAACTATTCCTGTCCTAACCTGTAGGGGGGGGTACTCTGGGTTCGGGCCAAAATTCTGAGCTCGGAGCCCTCCCCTCGGACAGCATGCCAAATACACATAAACTTTATTCTATTTATTATATGTAAGTGTGAACTCGTGAAATAAATAAAAACTAAAACTGAAATAAAAATTAATTGAACCTAAATAGAAATATTACAAATTTTAATAAAAATGACAAAAGCACATAAAATTACTAAAAAAAATAACTACAATTTAAAAAGTATAAAGACTGCAAGTAGGGATGTACTCGAGTAGCAAATCCGTATTCGGAAAGGCACGGAATACGAATAATGCGTTCTACGGAGCCACAAAAGGGACATAGTTAGCCGCTTGCCAGCAGTAGCCTGTTACATTACAGTCAGGGTTCGTACACATTTTTACCAATAAATTTCCATGAGTTTTCCATGACTTTTGAGACAATATTCATGAACTAATGTTCCATTATTTTACAATAAAAATAAAAATCTGTTCAAATTATCATAGCATATGTTAACTAAAATTAATGACTATTAATGCTATTGTTTGCTTTCTTGTTTTAGTAATAAATACAAGCTGCAACTGCGCCAGACGAGAAGGTCCTTGCAACACTGAGTCCGAAATTTTCGTGTGCGTTTTTTCATTTTTTTTCCGTATTCGTCATCCTTTCCTATCAAACTGCATGCTACGGATGTGAAAACGCAGAAAATCGAACCTGATCCGAATTTTTTTTATGACTGACGAAAGTTTCGGAGGCAGTGTGTAAACGTGATTGACAACGTTTTTTTCTCCATTCTGTCACCGATGGAGTTTTAGTTCCTTTCCGCTGTTGCCTCTGGCTTGCTTAGCAGGGGACACTTAATTTCCAGCGATATCGTCGACTTGATGCACAGATACTATTTAAACAACTGAGCAGGACGATGACTTCACTGAATTCAATATTGAAATGCCTTTAACTGAAAATTGAGTGTTTAATCTTGTCATTTTACATTGACACACTATTTTCCTATTTTGATATCGGAAAATTGCTTTGACACAATCTGTTTTTTTAAAAACGCTATATAAATAAAGGTGACTTGACAACGTGAGGTCATAGCCTACTTATTCTTTTTTTTTTTATTGTGCGAAAATTTCGGACCAGTGTGCAATGACCTTTACTCCACACAGAGAACATATCGCATCACTGAATATTATCATTTATTTAACTCAGTTAAATGCAGGACCTGAATTTCATTTTGGAAACTTTTCTCTTTCGCAACTGTTTACATTCACTTAAGAAAAAAACAACAATGCTTATGGATACTCATTTTAACGTCATTTTGTGTGTATTTTTGCCGCTTAAACGCAACAAGCTGCGCAAATTAAGCCACTTAATTTTGTTTAGAGCCCTGTACTTCAGCCCAAGCCCGACGGGCTCCGACTTACTTACGGCTTCGGGACAATTTTCATGTCATAGCTCAGACACGGGCCAGGCATCAGGCTTGTTTTAGGCTTCCTCCTTATTTTTTTATTTTAAATATCCATCAATTATGGTGATGAAAAGGATTTGCCGCGCTGGTGGAAACAACACGATGCTACCCCGACTGTGAAGAGCGGCTCGGATGGTGTTTAGTGTCCAGCAGCAGCAGCCAGTGCTGATCCACGTTAAAGCGCACGCAATAAAGCTTGCCGCAAAACCCCAGCAAGTAATTACCATGATGAATGTGTCGCGGCCAGGGGAAATAAAATATTAGCTGAGTTTCAGTTCATTTTTGTGACGCAGAAAGCGCATCCTGTTTGTTTTCTAAAGAAAAAATAAATAAAAATCACAACGTATGCTAATATTGTGAGTGCACACAAATAAAAGTAGACCCTTAACAGTCCCAAATGATGTATTACTCTTACCTTTATGAGCAAAAATGACGGTTGTTTCTACTGTTATAAGAAAAAAATGCAAGTGATTGCTCTGGCGACTCCCAAGTCCTGCAGAGCGCGCTTTAGCTTCCACTCTCCGCACAAACGATTGGATACGCGCCTAGCACAAACGTAAACTAACATTGTGATATACTTTAAGTATTTTATATATAGATTTTATTTTAGTCAAGTCGTGCTGATTTTAAAAGGCTAAATTGATCAAACATATAGGCTAACTCATTGTCTGCAGCTGGCCACTTGGTTGTTAGACTACTTTAAAAACAAAAACTTGAATTTAACAAACAAACAAAAAAAAAATGTTCCAAACATATTTCTAAGTTAACTTAATAAAAAAAAGAAAATAAATATAACCACTTTGCCATTACAGCTGTGTAATTGGGAAGAGAAATAGAAAAAAGACAGGGGCTCCAGTCGGATTCGGGCCGGTAATTCTGATAAGCTGTTGGACTGGGGCATATGTTTGAGGCCCGTGCAGGGTTCTACTGAGCTTGTTTGGTACCAAACTCAATTTGGTACTCGCAAGGCGGCTTTAAACGAGCGCCCTTTGGACATGACTGAGTGCACAAGAAACCGCCTCTGGAGCGGACGAGTACCAAATGGCTTTAAAAGACGTGCAAATAAATAATACATTTTTGTGACGATGCAACAATGACCCGATTAGGCAAGTGACAATTCTGTCAACTGTACCAAAACACGAGCAAAAGGCCTGTATCGCAGCGTGCAGCAGCTCTTTAGTGCAGACGAGATGCGCCGATGTGAAGCCGTTTTAAGATAAAGTCAAAGAAAGAAGACGCGGTACAGCTGAATCACTCACGCTGTTTTCAAATGACTGATCTGATATTCCGTGTGGATTTATTTACTCATTAAACCTGCTATAGGCTATTGAATAAATGTGTGAATATCCATTTTAAAGTCGAAAGCTGCGGGAATGAGTAAAAATTTGCGATATATGCGCAATTCCGCCCCGAAATTCAGGACCTGATTAAACAATTATATTATACAGAGATTTGTGAAATAGATTTCCATGACTTTTCCAAAACTTTCTGGGTTAATTTATTTTTCCAAAACTTTTCCAGGCCTGGAAATTGCTGTTTTAAAATTCCATGACTTTTCCAGGTTTTTCATGACCGTACGAACCCTGTACAGTACATAAAATTTCATTTACCACATAAACAGAGAGAGGTAAGGAGAGATGACCGATAGGACGATGTCGAATGATTTACAGATCCTGAGCACCACTAACAAACATCTAATCTTGTGAAATGTGTGGTAAGTAGTGCCGCTCCGTAGTAGATTAGGCTGTGTGTGATCGTGAATCTCAAAAGTGAAAGTAAAAAGCAAACGCACGTTCATAAGTGATTTCAATGTCCCGCATATTAATAACGGCTCCCTAATGCCTGCAATTTATATACAGGATAATTACCCAACGATATAATTGTGAGAGAAAGCACTGAAATATATTTTTCTCGTATATCTCATATGTATCGTATTTATTCCCTGTACAGTTGCCGTAGTACACACCTTTACCTTTCCGAATACCGTATTCGGATTTGGGCACATCCCTAACTGCAAGTATATTAAAAAAAACAGCAGTATATAAACAATATTAAAATAACACTGGCTCAAATGTAAAGATAGAAACTGTAAATCTCATTTTAATGTCTGAGTTTGTGTTTAGGTACAATCTCAACATCTATTAATAAGAATGTGATCAAAACATCTAGAATGAGAACCCTGTCTGACCTCCTCAACTTCTGTCTTTCCCTTGTTTTCTTCTATTAATTTCTGCATTACTGTTACTCTTACATCTCATTTCTCTTATTAATTTTATGTAATTGCTTCTGATTGTACTTTGGATTAGTATCTGCATGTAAATCTGTCAAACGTGACAAACTGTGATGATCAGGATTTAAACATGAAATATTTTATGAACTCATTCGATACTCAAAAGATGAAATTAAATAAAAATGTAATGATAGTCAAAATATTTGTAGTTCAACCTTAGATGGAATCGGCTGTGAGTGTCACATGATCCATCTGCTGATCCGAGCTGCTGATTCAGACCTGTGTGTCGCTCAGGATGCTGCCTAAGAAGGAATCTGTCTATGTAGACATCAGCGTCTCTATTAGCGTCTCAAACAGGACCGAAATAAAGTGTGTCAGAAACAGAAGCTGCTCTTCCTCTCTACAGTGGGATGGAAAGCGTGTCATGCCGACGGGTCACGCGTGTCTCTGAAAGCGTGCAATTACAGTCCAACACCACGCAACACTAAACTGACGAACAACGCCAATTACTGTAATTATGCAGACACTTCGAGAGCAGAGGCAGCATTTAAAACAAACTCCACCAAACTTTCACAATAATAATTCATCACTGGACTATTGTCTCCAGAAGATAACACTGCACTCAAACCACTCTGTAAATCAGCTGCAGAAGCCGAGATATTACTCTTGACTTCATATTAGATCAGAGCTGATTGTGAAACGTGTTAAACATGTTCACTATTAATGAGACCAAAACATCTCAATAACTCAATAATGAGACATAGTGTTTTATAATCTCACTTAATCATTTTCTCTTTCAATTGGATCTTGATGGACTTGAATCAAAAGCCCAGATGATTCACACTGAATGAATGAATCAGTCAGTTCAGACTTTGATTCTGATTAGACGATCGGCTCTTACCTGGTGTGAGTAACGATGTCAGTTAAGGCTCCGCCTTCTAGGAATTCCATCACTACCCAGAGTTCGTCACCCACCAGATAACTGTTGTACATGTCCACCACGTTCTCATGATGGTAGTCTCTCATGATGACCACCTGCAAGCAGATGAATCAATCGAATCGAAACAGCAATTACAAGTTTGCAATGATTTAATTAAGTATATGTGCTGTGTGTTTCAGAGTAAAGCGTGTAGATTACTTACAAATTGTAATCCATTACTGATAACAAATTACATGACAAAAATTGTAGTTAGTAACATAATCTGGATTACACATGGTAATGTAGTCTGACTACTTTTTGATTACTATTAGATTACTTTTGACCTAACTCGTTCATCACTTAGACTTAAATGGGATTTTAAAAAAAGAAAGAAAATATATTCCATTCTTTATCAACATCATGAAATGCATTAAACATGACATTACAGCAGAGTTCCCCAAACTGTATATAAGTGGTAGAAAAAAATTCAAATGAAAAGTGCAAAAAAAAAAAATGGGTGTCAGGATTCTGGACTGTCTGTGTCATGTTTTGCCCCGGTTTCTGTTCCTGTTTGTCCTTTTTTGATCATGTTCCTGTCCTCATTTAGGTTAATTAATTCATTCCTGTGCACCTGTGTTCCTCCCAATTACCTTGTTATGTCATGTATTTAAGTCTTAGTCTGTGTTTTCCTCCTTGGTTAGGTCTACCAGTGATGTTCGTGTGTCATTCCTCGTTCCAAGTGTGGATTTACCCTGTTTGTTGGATTGAATTAAAGACTGTTTCGTTTATTATATTTCCATGTTTTCTCAATGTTTTGTTTCCTTTGTGTTTCTCCTCATGGATGCCTACACCCGTCCCGAATTCCTCCTCCTCCTCCTGCTGGAGCAGGGGGACAAATCTCTCGAGGGCCATACGAGTATGTTCCTGATGCTAGCTAACACCACCAGCTACCAGGACGACGCGCTCTGTGCGTTCTACGACACCAGTGTAAACATAGCGTGCAGAGCGACGTTGTCCGAAGATGGTCCTTGAGAGGATTTCGCCGCCTTCGTGGAGTGGACACTGGCGAGAAACCCTAACCCCATTCACCGTCAGCTCTGAGGAGGATCTCTCCAGTTCCACTCCGGACCCAGTGCCCAGCCCACCATCTCCCCGCCGCGTGGAGCGCATACCCGAGCCCACTGCTGACAGAAAGCCAGAGCCCGCTGCGACCGACGAGCCATCTTCGGAGCCCTCTGTTACCCCTGTTCCCACGTCCAGCCCTGAGTGGGCTGCGGTTTCCATGTCCTCCCCAGAGGGGGCTCCCGTTCCTGAGTTAAGCCCAGAGAGGGCTCCCGTTCCTGAGTTCAGCCCTGATAGCCCAGAAGCTCACAAATGCACGCCCTTCCACCCGCTCCTGCCTCCTCTTCCGCTGTCGTCTGGCAGCCCCTCTGCTCGCCCTCAGCCCCCTATCTGTACGGTGCGAACCCCGCGGGACTGCCATCCTTCAACGTCGCCGGGGCTGGAGTATCCCTTGACTCCGCCTCGGCCCGTCCACCCGTCGGCTCCACCATGGCTCCTAGCTCCCTCCTCTCCGCCGTGGCCCATTGGTCCACTAGCTCCGCCGGGCTCCCTCTTCCCTCTGGCTCCGCCTTGGTCTGGCGTCGATCCATCCTGCGCCTCAGGACTCCTCGGGCTGCGCCTCGTCCCTCTGTTCCTCCGGCTCCGTCAGGCTCCTTCATCCCTTCGGCTCCTCCTCAGTCCTCTGTTGCTCCGGCTCCACCGCAGCCCTCTGGATCCCCGCCTCTGCTTCGGTCGCCAGCGACATCTGCTCCGCCTTCACCCTCCGGATCCTCCCCGTCACCCTTGCTCTTTGGCTCTCCATCTCCGCCTCGGGCTCCTCCGCCGCCGTTGGTCGGCCCCTTGGAGTCGGCGCCCATTCCTCCTCCTCCATGGCTCCTCCCTAAGTCGGCTCCACCGTGGGTCGCCAGTATGGCTGTGGCCTGGGTCCCACTCGGCTCCTCCTGCTCCAAGTCCCTCCTGTCTCCTCCCTCCTTCGTCACCTCCCTGGTCTCTGTCTGCTGGCCCCCTCCTGGGTGTCCGTCCTCCTCCTGAGCCTCCTCCCAAGTTCCCACCCATCCCTCCCTCTGTTGTAACTACGGTGCGAGGACGCATCTTCCGGGAGGGGGAGTAATGTTAGGATTCTGGACTGTCTGTGTCTTGTTTTGCCCCTGTTTCTCTTCCTGTTTGTCCTTTTTTGGTCATGTTCCTGTCCTCGTTTAGGTTAATTAATTCATTCCTGTGCACCTGTGTTCCTCCCAATTACCTTGTTATGTCATGTATTTAAGTTTTAGTCTGTGTTTTCCTCCTTGGTTGGGTCTACCAGTGATGTTCGTGTGTCATTGCTCGTTCTAAGTATGGATTTAACCTGTGTGTTGGATTGAATTAAAGACTGTTTCGTTTATCCACGGCTCTTTCGTTCCTTCAATAAATCAGTAAATTGAATCAATAAATTCTGAATTATTTACTGTCCTTGTGTGAATAATGTTATCATGTAATCCATAAAAGTAACTGTAATCTGATTATGAGCATTTTAAAATGTAATATTTTTGGAATCTGATTATGTAATCCAGATTACATGTAATCAGTTACAGCACTGTGTGTCCATTTACACACGAGCAGCTCATGATCCAGTGTTTTCAGTGTCTCAATTCACGTCTCTGAGTCTAGGTCCAATATAATGAGCATATGGGGACACAACACACGGCAAACCATCTTCCCAAACTTGTAATGAGATGCGCATATTAACAAAAGGGAAACTTCCTGTGGTTTTCTGCCAAAATAAAAGCTTAATAAAAACAAAGAAATGCATAAATATGAATATTGTACCTTTAGAGTTGGACTGTAAAATAAAATAATTACGATATTATTCATCTTAAAACCTTTTTTTTACTTTACAGAGAAATATTACACTAGTATGGAAGCCTGTTTCTGCCACTGAATAAAAAATAAAAAGGTAATAGTGACTTTTTATCTCACAATTCTGACTTTTTTCTAAGAATTGTGTCATATAAACTTGTAATTCTGACTTTTTTCCTCAGAATTGTGAGATATAAACTCACAATTGCCAGTCATAAAGTCCAGTTCTGAGGAGAAAAAAGACTGATATGTTCTCAGAGTCACAATTCTGACTTAATAACTTGCAATTGCAAGTTTATATCACACAATTTTGACTTCATTTGTCAGAATTACGAGTTTATATCTCGTAATTCTGACTTTATAACTCGGAATTGCGAGTTTACATCACTCAATTCTGAGAAAAAAAGTCAAAATTGCGAGTTTATATCACAATTCTGAGGAAAAAAAGTCAAAATTGCGAGTTTATATCACACAATTCTGAGAAAAAAAGTCAGAATTGCCAGTTTATATCACACAATTCTGACTTAATTTCTCACAATTGTGAGCTTTTTTCTCAGAATTGTGAGATAAAAAGTTGCCATTACCTTTTTAATTTTTTTATTCATTGGCGGAAACGGGCTTCCATAACACTAGTAATATTTCATATTTGGTTTAATATTTTCATAATAATAATAATATTAAGAAGAAGAAGAAGAATCATGATAAAATTATTTTTGAAATAATTATCATTTTATAGACATACTGACATATAATCACACAGTTTTTGCCTTTATTGCGCATCTCTACAAACTGGCCCAGCAAACCTGGAGCGTTTTTCACCATTTTGCTCACCAGATTATTGTCAGCGCTCACCTCATTGAACAGAAGTTCCCGCCGCTGCTGTTTCCTCAGGTCCATCTTTTTAACGGCCACCTGTTTACCGCTGTGCTTCTCAGTGGCGATGCACACGATGCCAGTGGACCCCTCTCCGATCTTCAGGAAGTTGTCCAGATACTCGCGAGGGTCACCCGGATTGACCACCAGCTGCAGAGCCGCCCGGAACTGCTCATGGGAAACCCTGGAGGGCGGCTGCTCTGAGGAGGAGCCCCAGCTGGGCGGAGGATAAGCTCCAGGGGGGATGTAGGGCGAGGAGGGCTGCGAGTGCGCCCCCTGCGGGTTGTAGGGTGGGCTGGGCTGTGATGGAGGGTGGTGGTACGGAGACGGCTTGTAGTGGAAGGGCGGAGGGTACTGGAAACCGGCGGGGTATGCGGGTTTGCCGTGGCTCTGAGGTAGTTTGAGGGGAACCCGCGGGTACGTCTCGGCCCCTGGTGCCTGAGGGCTCCCACGCTCATACTCGCCCTGTTCCGGCCAAACACAAAACATCGCACTTATAATCAAAGACTTTATATATAGGAAGACTGTGCACTCCTATTACTTATGAATAGGGTTGGGTATCATTTCGGATTTCGCTTATCAATTCCGATTCTTATCAATTCCTAATTCCAATTCCAATAAGATAAAAACATTAAATGTCAAACATATTTATTCTGTCTTTTGCCTATGGTTTTATCAAAAATACCACAGAAAAAAACAACAACTAGAATAATATAAATTTCAAACATTAAATTGTTAAAGACAAGTAAACAGTAAGTAATAAAAGAGGAACAAACAAATCAATTAGCAAGAGCATAAATAAATAAAACTGGACAAATTTGAGATATAGAAATTGAAATCAAAAGTTTAAAAACACTATAGTTTTCTCTTCATAAATTAAAATAATCCTTATTAAAGGTACGAAAGATATTCAGTCAAGAACAGTTAATGATTTTTTTTTTTTTGTTCTTTGATTAACATCAGCACGTTTATGAGGTGGCTGTGTCTTTAACACCGAACGCAAGCGGATCTAAAAATATTCTAATACATGTGTTTTCTTTCTCATCTGTTTACATAAACTTAAGACAAAAAACAGCTGTATTTATGATGATACAAAATACTGACGTATTTTGCGCATACTGGTCAATAAATGTGAAAGAGAAGTCAGTTCTGGCCCGGAACAAACTTTTCTGCTGTGGAAACACATCAGGACCGCTGTCAAAGCCGCTGTTCTCTGTACTTGTGCTTCAGATGTGTGCGCTGCACACAAACAGTGTGATAGGATTCACATTCAAAGAGATAGGTGCTGCACTTGCATGCCCGAGAGGCGTTTCAAAGACGGCCGCCGAGTGAAATGACTTGTCTTAAAGAGACTTTGTTATAATGCAGAAAGTTCCAGCCAGTTCTATCAAACCTCTACAATTAATCCAGAATGCGGCTGCAAGATTAATCTTTATTGAGCCGAAAAGGACGCATGTCACACCTCTGTTCATCAATTTGCACTGGCTACCAATACTGTAGCTGCTTGCATTAAAATTCAAAGCATTAAAGTTTGTCTAAAAAACCACCACTGGCTCTGTACCCCTTTACCTAAATGCACTACTTCAGAGTTATGTGCCCTCCAGAAGCTTGCGTTCTGCAAGTGAACGACACATTATTGTGCCATCCCAAAGAGGCACAAAATCACTTTCAAGGACTTTCACTTCAACTGTTCCCTCCTGGTGGAATGACCTGCCCAACTCAATCCGAGCAGCTGAATCCTTAGCCATCTTCAAGAAACGGCTAAAAACACATCTCTTCCATCTTTATTTGACCCTCTAACTCCAGCACTCTCTATTCTAAATCTATTTTATCTATTTGTTTTTTTGTTTTTGTCCTCATTTGTAAGCCGCTTTGGATAAAAAATGTCTGCTAAATGATTAAATGTAAATGTAAATGTAAATGAAATGCAGTGTAAAAGCATCTGCCAAATGCATATAAATGCAGCGCTTCTTGATGTTGAATATTTATATTGAATATTCCTTAGGCACTTTTGCAGCCATGAGATATTTAAACAAAACATGGATCTGATTTAGAATCTGTTTTAGTTTTATAAGGTGTTTTTGGAGGTGAAAATGTGTCATAAAAGATCCTAATTTCTTGTTTCTTTCTCTTGATTCTTCATGAGATTCACCTGATGATGGTAATGGTTGGACTAATTGCAAAAACTTATGTAATTTTTTTTAAACGATTTTTGCTGATTCTATGGGAATGTAAGTCAGTGATATTTTATTATCATTGAGATACTATTATAGTTTTTATTTATCAGTTTTTGTATTAATAACTATCCGATTTTTTATTTTCTGATTTCATGTTCATTTTCGCTAAAGTTTTAATCTTTTTTTTTTTGTATTTTTGTGAATTTTTGAGAAATGTTGCCAGGCAACTAACTAGCTGAAATAAAAAGAGTTTTATATTTTATTTCAGATAATGTTGTTTCAAATAACAATGTTTTTTAGTTAACTACAAGACCCCTGATGTAAATCTATGTTGCAATATATTGAGGATTTATTGAGGAAGTGGTCAAATACACTTCTGATGCGCACGGATGTCTTACAGTAGTCCTGAAATATCTGTGAACTGAAATGATAAGAGCCAAACACAAAACATCATGAGTGAATAATGCAGACACGTGCAGCAGCAGAAGATGCTCATGATTCCTCATTACAGGCCTGCGATGATCCTCAAACGCTCGTTTATCACAGAGCTGCTGTCTGCTGAGGGAACATTACAGCAGGACAACAAACCAAATCACACCAAATCACTCCATTCAGCCACACTGAGTTCATATATGATCATTCTGTTTTCATGTACAAAATAAGAGGGTGAACATTCAGCTGAACATCTGCTGTGTTTCATTGAAGAGAAAATATCACACAGTATTTACAATCAATAACAGTTTAAAATAGCTGTTTTCTATGTGAATATATTGTAAAATGTAATTTATTTCTGTGATGTGCAGCTGAATTTTCAGCATCATTACTCCAGTCTTCAGTGTCACATGATCCTTCAGAAATCATTCTAATATGCTGATTTGCTGTTCAAGAAACATTTCTGATTATTAGCAATGCTGAAAACATTTTTATTCATCAAGGATGCACTATATTGATCAAAAGTTACAGTAAAGACATTTATAATAATGTTACAGTAGATTTCGATTTCAAATAAATGCTGTTCTTTTGAACTTTCTATTCATCTGTGAATCCTGAAAAATAAAATGTATCACGGTTTTGACAAAACATTGGGCAGCACAACTGTTTTCAACACTGATAATAATCAGAAATGTTTCTTGAGCAGCAAATCAGTATATTAGAATGATTTCTGAAGGATCATGTGACACTGAAGACTGGAGTAATGATACTGAAAATTCAGCTTTGATCACAAAAATAAATTACAGTTTAACATATTCACAGAGAAAACAGATATTTTAAATTGTAATAATTATATGTAATATAATCATATTGTAATAACATTTCAAGAGTTCTTTCAAAAGGATTGAAAAATGTAATTATTACTTTTTTATTATAATAATTATTACTTAGTTATTCAAAGTTTTGACTGGTAGTGCATGTAATACACAGATACAGAACTGAGTAAAAGCAGAGTTGAGATCTTTTCAGCAAACACACAATGCATATGTTAGAGGAATAAAGCATTAGAAAGACCGCAGTCACGACGGATCTGATTCTCATGCAGTAAGTTCCCGATCTGCAGGGTCACGCTGGGCGGTAGACTGAATTATTCCCACCACGCCCCGAACACAAAAAGATGACACGACACGGATCTGATGATGAGACGGGTGTAATTATGCCACTGGACTCGTTTAATCAATCATCCCAGCGAGGCTGTTTATGGGCCGGAGAAAGTCCCGAGACCTCCTTTCCCAACCGGCACCACTGGCAGATCCATGTTCGTTAAATGCACATTAATCTGAATTTGGCAGCGTAATCAACAACCCAACTGGAGTGTGAAATTGAATTCTGCGGTGGAACACGCTGTCGCAGCTTTTATGCAAGGGCTGCAGAAAAGGAAGGTGCCACAACATCAGTTCATCACAATGAGCGCTGCGTGCCCGAGTTCCCAAGTCCCTGAGCTGTCGGCCTTTAACGGCCTGCGATTCCCAACAGCGCCGACAAAACGCTGGGCTCGCTGAAAGTGACCGAGTCGAGGTGAATGAGAAAGAAAGAGGTTCATTATGACGCCGCTGAGCCGAGACTGATGGGAGTTTGGCCTGTGTGTGCTGAATGCTCTGAATCACAGTGAAATCTCACACACACCGACTGTGCCGCTGCATACAGTCGACATACATTACAAGTAGGGTTGGGAATCGAAAATCAATTCCAATTCCAGAATCGGATACTTAAGGTCAGGAATCGGATACTTGTTGTAAAATTACAATTTCAATTCTGCCTATCAATTCCTGTGTGCACATCTTTTTTTTTTTAGGTGGCAAATTAAATGGGATGTTAAACATTTATTTTGTCTTTGAATCATTCATTCAAGAGATTCATTCAAAAACACTGATTCTTCCAGTAATGAAACAAGTAAATCTTGAGTGAATCATTCCATTCATAAATTCCATGAGATTTTGTTTAGTTGTCTAATATTTTTTCTTCAGAATTGTGAGAGAACTACAACCTCCATTTAAAAAAAAAGGTCTCAATTTATCCAGAATCATGCAGCTCTGTTTTGCACACAAACAGCTCTTAATGGAGTCCAGTTTTTATGTAGCCGGCTGATTTTTGTTCATGGTATTCAGCAGCAATTAAATGTTTTGCAAAATGAGACACAGAATAAATATGTTTGATATCTAAATGTTTGACTTAATTTTTTTTTAACCACGTTGGAATGAAACTGGGAATCGATAAGCAGAATCAGAATCGGAATCGGAATTGATAAAATTCAAATGATACCCAACCCTAATCACGATTCCCTGAATCACCACTGTGTAAATCAATCCAACCCGCTAGAAACATGGCTCATAATAAACCCCAAACATCAGCTGAAAGAAACATGAAAGTACGTTGTGCAATGAAAATGAAGAGTTTGTGCATCGTGGCATTATTTTCATGACAGTAAAGCACATTTACACACAAATTTCTGAAAATTACATTGCTGAAATACAAGAAAATTACAGTTAAATATTAACACTGTGAAATTAGATCTTTAAAAACACTCTGGATGTGCTGAATTTACTTTATCCTGTTTTAAAATAAAATGCGGTTCAGACCGGACAAAGGTTTGGGGGGATGAAAATGTGTTTAAAAAAATAATGTCATACAACATTTTCTTGTTTCTTTCTTTTGATTCAGGGATCACATATACCGATGTTTCTTCACGAGATTCACCTGATGATGGTGATGGTTGGACTAAATACAAAACAATATGCAGTTTTTTAAAGGGGTCATATGATGCGATTTCAAGTTTTTCTTTCTCTTTGGAGTGTTACAAGCTGTTTGTGCATAGATAAGATCCCTGAAGTTGCAAAGACTAAAGTCTCAAAACCAAAGAGATATTCTTTATAAAAGTTAAGACTCGACCACGCCCCCCTAAAACCTCACGGTGTGGGGAGATTTGCAAAACACCGCCCAAATGTATACACAATGAAAGAAGGCGTGATTTTTATTCTCGCTGTAGTGTTGGAGACACTGTGTTTCATTGTGAAAGGGAAACTACTTTGTTTGGGCGTCCAAAAGAGGACACAACTAGAAATCAGTGGTTCAGTTGTATTTACAACACTGTTCCAGAACAGTTCAACCCAAATATTCGAGTGTGTGCAGCACATTTTACGGAGGACTGTTTCCTGAAGCTGGGAGTAGCTGCCAGCTGCTCAAAGACTGTTTCTATAAAGTGGGGCAATTCCAACTTTGCAAGGACAGTCTGGTGCTTCTGACTCACAACCTGTAAGTATGTTTTCATATTTAAAGAATTTGCCACTGACTATTCAAACGCGAGTTTTGAGCAGTGTAGAGTAGTGCTTGTTGTTTGTGTTTCTCTGATCACAAATGCAGACATGGTAATGTTTACGCAGCGAGATGCAACGCGACACGTAAAAAGACAATATAAGCCATTATAATCAGTAATTATGTCCCCATTGGATGCAACAAATGCCTTGTTTGTAATGGGTTTTATAGTTTTTGTGTCGTCGCGCCGGGACACAGCATCACAATACGGTAAGGGGCGTAACATTTCCATCTCACGCTTGAGGTATTCGGCCAATCACAACACACTGGATAGCTGACCAATCAGAGCACGCCTCGCTTCTCAGAACGATGAGTTTTGTAAAAATCGGCGCGTTTCAGAAAGGCGGAGCATAGAGGAGCAACAATAATGTACAGTATGTGGAAAATAATGTTTTTTGAACATTAAACCACATAAACACATTGTATTACACCAAATACACAAAATAATGTTCTTTTTAGCAACGTCATATGACCCCTTTAATGCATCTTGCAGATTCTGCAGGGGGTGTAAATTTATGTTGTTGTATATTGAGGAGTTATTCAGTGTAATGCACTCAAAATGCATGAAATGCAGTATAAAAGCATCTGCCAAATGCATGTAAATGCAGTGCTCCTTGATGTTGAATATTTATATTTAATATTGAATATTTCTTATGCACTTTTGCTGCTGCAAGATATTTAAACAAAACGATGGATCTGTTTTACATTAAAAGGTTTTTTTTTTTTTTTTTTTTTGGAGGTTAGTGTCATAAAAGTGTCATAAAAGATACTAAAACATGAAAAAAAGAAATAAAAAAAATCTTGTTTCTTTCTTTTGATTCTTCATGAGATTCACCTGATGATAGTAATGGTTGGACTAAATATTAAAAAATATGTAATTTTTTTTAAATGAATGTTGCTGATTCTGTGGGAATGTAAGTTATTTTACTTTCATTGAGATACTGTTTTTATGAATCAGTTTTTGTATTAATAACTATCAAAAAAAATTATTTTCTGTTTTCATGTTAATTTTCGCTTAAGTTTTAGTAATTGTGTTGTGTATTTTTGTGAATTTATAGGAATGTTGCCAGGCAACTAGCTGAAATAAAAAAGATTTATTTTATTTTAGATAATGTTTATTTTATTTCGAATAAAAATGTTTTTTTTTTTTTTTTCATTTTAGTTTTGATTTTAGTTTTAGTAAACAATAATAACCCTGATAATACACTTCTGATGCATGCAGGTGTCTTACAGTAGTCCTGAAATATATGTGAACTGAAATGACAAGAGCGCATCACAGTTCAGAGCTCAAGCGTGTGTAAATGAAGGTCTGTGATGAGCCGCTGTTATCGGGGAGATGCTACGGTTCCATTAATTGATTCCTGCGCCGCTCTCATGAGTAATTCTTTGTCTCCGGCCGCAGCGCTCTTTTCACGGGTGAGTAGATTAAGAACTGACACCAGATCCATCACAGAGCCGGCGCTGCAGAGCGGTGCTGCGACCTGCCAGATAATACGCCCTACACGGCCTGCGGGTGAGGAGCAGACAGTGTTTCTGCAGGATGTTCACTGCAGAGCTGGATGCTTCCATTGGGAACAACGTCACATTTATACAGGAACAGGAACTGAGCTTTAATTCAATGTAAAAATACCTGCTAAATGCATCAGATTAGATCTTTAAAAACACACTGGATGTACTGAATTCATGCTGTTTTAAAATAAAATGCTATTCAGAGAGGACAAAGGTTTTTAGGGGTAAAATTATGCTTAAAAAATTTCTTCATAATGATGGTGACAGTAGGAATAAATATAAAACAATATGCTTTTTAATGCATCTTACAGATTCTACAGGGGGTGTAAATTTATGTTGTAATATATGGATGAGTTATTTAGTGGCCTAATACACTTCCAATGCACAAAGCAGCTGAAATGAAAGGTAATTTGCAGTATTTGCCAAATGTATGAAATCAGATCTTTAAAAAACATACTGAGTTTAATGCACTGAGTTTAATGATGTGATGAGGAAGTGGCCTAACACTCTTCCAATGTGGAAAGTGCATTAAATGCAATGTAAACGCATCTGCCAAATGCATCAGATTAGATCTTTAAAAACACACTGTATGAACTGAATTCATTCTGTTTTAGAATAAAATGCTATTCAGAGAAGACAGGTTTTTGGGGGGTAAAATTTCTTCACGATGATGGTGATAGTAGGAATAAATACAAAACAATATACTTTTTTATGCATCTTGCAGATTTTGCGGGGGATATAAATTTATGTCATAATATATTGAGGAGTTATTCGGTGGCCTAATACACTTCCAATGTGCAAAGCAGATGAAATGAAAGGTAAAAGTATTTGCTAAATGCATGAAATTATATCTTAAAAAACAAGTTGAATGCACTGAGTTTAATGATGTGAATCCTGGAGATTCTGGAGATGTAAATTTATGTTACAATATACTGAGGAGTTATTGAGGAAGTGGCCTAATACTCTTCTAATGTGGAAAATGCATGAAATGCAATGTAAAATCATCTGCCAAATGCATGCATGTAAATGCAGCACTCCTTTAACTGAAAACTGAGTGTTTACTATTGTCCTTTTGCATTATTGACACACTATTTTCCTAATTGATTCTGTAAAGCTGCTTTGACACAATCTGTATTGTTAAAAGCGCTATATGAATAAAGGTGACTTGACTTGACTTTAATCCAAAATCTGCCATGCGATGATCTCTGAGCAGACAAACTGCTTTTGATCACATGCAAATGATGCATCATCAGTAGCGGTTCACTCTGGTAAATCTGAATTAATCTTGCATTGACTGCAAACTGTGCCGAAGAACCACACAAACTCATTGCACTAATAGTGCACTAATGCATTCTTAATGCATTGGTGCATTTTAACATGATGTCCCTGCAGGACAAAAAAGGCATTAGAAGGAAGCCAGTTAGATTTTTACCTTGCCGATAATGAGCGAAGATGTGTTTTCGGACAGTCTGGGGTATGTGTACGAACTGTATGGCCCCTGCGGCGCAGTTTTAAACGCGCTGATGCCGAACGGCAGGCTGGGCTCCTGTAGACCCGATCCAGACCGCGAGCGCTGCCTGATGGCTGGCTGTGGACTGGTCTGACTGATGTATGAAGACTTGGGCCTCTTGTCATAATCGTCTCTCAGTCCGGCTCCGTATCCCCAGTCTCCATCGGGATAACTCATCTGCTCACTGTGGATGGAGACTCGTGAAGGCGTTCCCAATGGCTGCTCCCGATAGTCCTGGCTGGATCCGCCCAGAGAGGCACGATAGTAATCTCTGCGGCCGCCAATGGTCATCTCATCAGTGGACAGCCGCATCTTGCTCTCTAAATAGGCGTGGTAATCCGGTGGCATCTTGGCGTAATCTGAAGATTTCTGCGGCATGGCATCTGGATAGAAGGGGCTGCGGATGGGATGGCCGTTTTGTTTGAGAGAAAAGCGGTAGTGCCTTCCGAGCGCCCATTCACCATCATGGACGCCTCTCTCGCGGTACGCCTCTAGAGAGAAGTCTTTACTGCTGTCCAGGTCGCATGAGAAGCGGCCGTAATAGTGTCCGAAGCCGTTCTCCTCTGGTCCGCCGGCATTGGATGTGGATGCAGACGCTGGTTTGCTCCCGCTGGCCTGATGGGCTCCAGGCGGACTCTCTTTCCTTAGAGAGTTGGAGCGGGTGACAGAGATGCTGTCAAACTCCTCCAAAAGGCCGTTGATGGAGGCGTCTTTGGGCGGCCTGCTCCCACGGACGATGGTCTGCAAAGAGAAAGCAGCAGAGTCACAAAGACGAACAAGAAGGTCCAGGCCTGAACGTTTCACTGCATACAGTACTGTGCAAAAGTCTTAGGCCACTAGTATTTTCAGCAGCTAAAAATTGTTTTAAGTCAGTTATTTCTATCTTTTCCTGTAGTGTGTCAGTAATAACAGTTTATATTTCCAAACATTGATTTTGCCATTAATTGTAATAATCCAGTGAGATTTTAGTTTGCTCCACACAGAGATCTGATCTGATCATCATCAGTCTGTCTGGAATGACATGAAGAAACAGAACAAACTGAGACAGACTAAATCCAGAAGAACTGTGGAGAACAACGTCTCCAAGATGCTTCAAGAAACCTACCTGCAAAGCTACAGTACTGTTAAAAGAATTAGGCACGTGTGTAAAAATGCTGTAAAATTAGGATGCTGTCAAAAACAATGTCGTAAATAGATTTTCTTTATCAATTAACTTCTATTAACTACATTAAATCAACATTTGGTGTGCGCTTCCTTTGTGTTTAAAGCAGCTTTTGCCCTCGGTGCACTTGCGCATAGTTTTTCAGGAGCTTTGTTTCTTGAAGCATCTTGGAGACGTTGTTCTCTACAGTTCTTCTGGATTTAGTCTGTCTCAGTTTGTTCTGTTTCTTCATGTCATTCCAGACAGACTGATGATGATCAGATCAGATCTCTGTGTGGAGCAAACTGGATTATTACAATTAATGGCAAAATCAATGTTTAGAAATGCAAACTGATATTTCCTACTGACACACTACAGCAAAAGATAGAAATAACTGACTAATAACTGACCATTTTCTTGTTGGTGAAAATACTAGTGGCCTAAGACTTTTGCACAGTACTGTATATTTTGACAGAGCCGAACAGCAGAGGGAGTGGGATCAGAAGATGTTTGGCAGCATCGCTCTCACGAGCCGAGCCTGAATAAATCACAGCGTTGCTCATCTCATCCCACTGATGCTTAAGCGTGTTACACAGCTGCGTCGTGACTCACCACAGAATAAATCACTGAAATGGACCCAAAATATAAGAGTGGCACGAGCTGAAAGCCCAATGGAAGGTTTTTCCCAACTTCCCCTCTCACTAGTCATCCAAAACTACACTACAATTACATGAGCCGATTTAAAAAAATGGCACTGCTGTGAAAACCACCTTTTGAAAACTGTATTTTTAAGAGTATATCTACTTGCATTAATTTAGAGTATCTGCTGCTGCATGCACATTATTTACTATGAAAATGTTCAACATATAGAAGAGACTATATTTCTGTCGCAGATCCAGTAAAGCATGGCCGCTGTGATCTTGACCTGCATCTGCAGTATAAAAACTCTCTGACCTCATTTAGTTGCTGCGGTGGCTCTTTAAAGTAACGTCAGATGACCTGAAGGAAAACTAGCACAAAGGTCTGGAGGTTCTAGATCACGGATGATCCAGAACACAGTGTTTTATGTATGCAGTAAAGTTTAGCTCCAGATGCACCTGCCTGTCATCGATCAAAACACCTTGATGAGCTCATTCAGTTGGAGTTAAACTCTGGTCACATTCATGCTGTGAAACTTCTGTAAGATCCAGCCAGACTGACATGAAAGTTTTCAATTTCACATCTTCAGATGATTGTTTTGGTTTCTTGGGTTCTTTAAAGCATCAAAACATACTGTAGATGCTTTTCGGAAGAACCAGAAAACAACTCTGTGGATCTTAAGAACCTTCTTCTAGGGCTTCATGCTGTAAAACCCTTTTGGTTCTGATTGATGTTCTGGTTGATTTCTTTAATATTGGGACAAACTAATCCATAAGATTATCGGTAAATGAAACACAAACATGAGACACAACTGAGACCAGAATGAGATCTAGGCAACTGGACCGTATTCACATGCACATCATTTTCAGATGAAGGTCCGTATTAACCCTTTACTCTGAAGCTCTACAGATGCATGTCAACAAAACATAACCAGATTAAAACTCCACAAAGAATCCACAGATCATTTTCACATTCTCACTTCAACTTGAACAATCAAGTCTGATAAATGTGCATGAACAGATAGATGTATGATCTCCCTATAGACATGAAGTCTTTTATTTAACAGATCTGAAGAGCTGGAATGTATGGTCAGGTTTAGAGAAAGAGCGGAGCTAATAAACATCACAGTCTGAGTTTCAGCAAAGGAAGAGGAAATAAATCTCCTGGACGGGCCAGTGTCCTCCTCACAGCAGCGCTACACCAAGTGTCATCCATCTCTTTAATACACGTGTCAGTCCATCTAAAGAGAATGTGATCGCAGGCCTTTACACCTCTGATCCGCTATACAGTGGCTAACGCTCGCTCATCCTAACACTCACACTCGTTCACGCTCACACTCACACTTACACTTGCTCATGCTCACACTCGCTCACGCTCACACTTGCTCACTCTTACACTCGCTCACGCTCACACTCACGTTCACACTTACACTCGCTCACACTTACACTCGCTCACACTCATGCTCACACTTACACTCGATCATGCTCACTTACACTCGATCATGCTCACACTTACACTCACTCACGCTCACACTTACACTAGCTCAAGCTCACACTTACACTCGCTCACACTCACTCACGCTCACACTTACACTCGCTCACACTCACACTCGATCATGCTCACACTTACACTCGCTCTCGCTTACACTCTTTCACGCTCACACTCTTTCACGTTCACACTCGCTCACACTTACACTCATTCTTAATCATGTTCACACTGCCTCACGCTCACACTCGTTCTCACTCATGCTCACACTCGCTCACACTTACACTCGCTCACACTTACACTTGCTCACACTTACACTCGCACACACTTGCACTCGCTCACGCTCACACTCATTCACACTCACATTTACACTTGCTCACACTTACACTCACTCATACTCATGCTCACACTCGCTCACACTTACGCTCACACTCACACTCGCTCACGCTCACACTCGCTCACACTTACACTCACACTTACACTTGCTCACATTTACACTTGCTCACGCTCACACTTACACTCGCTCACGCTCTCACTTACACTCGCTCACGCTTACACTCGTTCTCGCTCACGCTCACACTCGTTCACGTTCACACTCACTAACACACACTCGTTCTCACTCATGCTCACACTCGCTCACGCTTACACTCACTCACGCTCACAATTGTTCACACTCACACTCGCTCACACTTACACTCATTCTCGCTCACGCACACACTCTTTCACGCTCACATTTACACTCGCTCACACTCACACTTGCACTCACTCATGCTCTCACACACACTCGTTCACACTCACACTCACCCACACTTACACTCGTTCTCGCTCACACTCGTTCACGCTTACACTCTATCATGCTCACACTTGTTCATGCTCACAGTCGCTCAAACTTACACTCGTTCACGCTTACACTCACTCATACTCACATTTGCTCGCACTCACACTTGCTCACGCTCACACTCGCTCATGCTCACATTTGTTCACACTCACACTCGCTCACGCTTACATTTGTTCATGCTCACACTCGCTCACGCTTACATTTGTTCATGCACACACTCGCTCACGCTTACATTTGTTCATGCTCACACTCGCTCACGCTTACATTTGCTCACGCTGCACCACTTTTGCATTCGAATGCAAATTTTTATTTTAAATTCGACTAATATTCTTTTTTTATTCACAATCATCATTCTGTCTTTATTTACCCACTATCATGTTGTTCAAATCTGTATAATGTTCGTTCTTCAGTGCAGCATTAAAGAAGGTATTTTAAAGAATGTTGGAAGAACCAAACAACACTAGACCCCACTGACTTTCTTTCCATCAAAACACATTGAGACATTTCTCAAAACATCTTCTTTTGTGTTCAACAGAAGAAAGACATGAAGGCGACTGAATGAGGACAGAATGATTAGTTTTAGTGGACTATCATTTTAAATAATAAAACACATTCCAGATAAATGATTAAATGCTTTTAAAGGAGAGTTTTTAATGAAGGTGCTGCAGAGTCCGGTGTGATGTTTGTAATTGTGCTGCTGCTGCTGCTGCTGCTGCTGAGACGTCTGGAGGTGACAGAGGTTAATTATGTGTCGAATCTCTGTCAGCTGGAAATCTGCCTTGCTCCTGTGAAGGAGCCAGCCACGTCTGGGCCGTTTGGAGGCGTTAGCATTAGCGCTGTATGACAACAGCCATATTTCAGTGGCGCGTCTCCGGTCTGTCGTGTGGCGATAAGCTGTAATAGATCCGGTGCTGAGTGTCTCAGGTAAGTGCGGTTCAGCCTCGTCCGCAGATAAGCCCAGTATTAACCTTGAGCGTAATGAAGTGTGCGGTGGTGTGACATAATTAATGACTCTGTCCCCGGCTGCTGCGCCACTGACTGTACCGAACGACCGCAGACATGTGTTTCCTGCGTACAGTACGGCTGGCCAATGACCACGCAGCGATCCGCGCATATGGAAACTCAGACCGCCAATCAGACTCCGCTGACGCGACTGCTGTATCTGCATTGACGTCATAGAGAAACTGCTCCAGTGTTTCACAAGCACACTGTTTACTACAGTAGCAACATGTTTACTTGTTAACTGTTATATTTAAGTTTTATTTGCATTGCACTTTTCACAATATACACATTTCAAAGCAGCTTTACTGAAAATCATGATGTTAATGTTTATAAATAGTGAAGTGAAAAATAGTGAAGTGACATGTGGCCAAGTATGGTGACCCATACTTGGAATTTGTGCTCTGCAATTAACCCATCCAAAGTGCACACACACAGCAGTGAACACACACACCGTGAACACACCCCCGGAGCAGTGGGCAGCCATTTATGCTGCGGCGCCCGGGGAGCAGTTGGGGGTTCGGTGCCTTGCTCAAGGGCACCTCAGTCGTGGTATTGAGGGTGGGGCATGTTGAGCGATGTACACTCAACTCCCCCCACCTACAATTCCTGCCGGCCCGAGACTCGAACCCGCAACCTTTAGGTTACGAGTCCAACTCTCTAACCATTAGGCCACGACTTCCCAATATCTTACAGTCACATTTAGCAGATTACAGCTGGGCAATAGTTTACATTTTGTGACCAAAAGGAAAAAAAAAAAAAGACAAAAGGAAAAAGGTTGAGATCAGTGTTATTTTTAGTAATTTTGTTGTATATTTTTTATAATTGTAGTAGTAGTAGTTATATATATATATATATATATATATATATATACACACACACACACACACACACACACACACATATATATATATATATATAGTTCTTCATTTTTATTTCAGTTTTAATTTTACTTATTTTATAGAGTTAAACTAAATTAAAATGAGAAATGTTGCACTGGCAACTAGCTGAAATTTTTATATTTAATTTAAGTTAACTTCTATTTCAAAGAAATACAAAAATGTTTTTTTAATGGTTTTAATTTTAGTTTCAAATTTAGTTTTAGTTACTTTGTGTATGCAGATCAAGTTGGACATAACTTCATATAATGAGCTAATAAGGTTTAATAAGGCAATGAGTGTCGTTTTACTGTAAAATAGTGCCATTATCGTATTATTTACAATGCAAAAATGATCTAATATTTAAGTAGAAAACATATGTCATTTACTGTAACTTACTGACAGTCAAATTGATGTTTTTAAAGTCCATAATCTAAAATAAGAAGAAAAAGAAACATCAAACGTCAGGGATTTTAATCTGTTTCATAGAATGATCAATCTGTTTCTGGATATGAGAATGATAGCAGCCATGAGAATGAGCATAAGATCCTGATCTGATTTAGGAAACTTCCACAAATGAACGATGAGAGGAAAATCTCAGAGTCCTGCAGTGAGAAGATCAGAGCTCCTCTGGCGCCATCTGCTGCTCATCATCACACTCTGCACACACTCACACTCACATTTACACTCACTCCATCATCATCATCATCATCATCATCATCATTATTATGTGAAAGTCCCTAAACAACACACTATGAATGAAGCTCATCAGCATCACCAGCACGAAAAGTTTGTTTTTGCAGATCTGAGAACATGTGACTGCTCGACAATTAAAAAATAATTACAATATCATTTCATATATAATTACTGTATATGTTCTATTATATACTGTACATAATAATATTAAATACATACATGATGATATACACCAGCACTGAATTAGTTTTTCATGATCATAAAAGCTTTTGCTTAAATCACTGAATATTAGTTTTTAGAGAAGTACACGGAAAAAAAAAAAAATCTTCCTCAGTGTTTTTGTCTTGTTTTACAATACAAATATTTGAACCTTCTTAAATCAAGACATTTACTGGAGATGCAAAATGACAGATATTAAGCTTTGTTTTTACAAAAATGTATTAAAATTAAATGAGTTTAAGTTTATTATAAGAACATATATCTGTGGATGGGGTCAGAAAAACAATCTTGTTTTCTCTTTGAATTAAGTTTATTTTTCTCAGCCCATTGGCCGATATTTGTTCTTGTTTTAAGTATAAACACATAATTTTAATAGATTTTTCAGAAAACAATATCTTAATATTTTAAGTCATTTGGCATCTCAAGTAAATGTATCATGATACTTGTACTGAAAAACAAGACAAAACACTGAGGAAGATATTCATTTTTTGCAGTGTATAAATTGTGTCTATATATTAATTTATTTACATGAATATTAAGGAGCTATATATATATCTAGCATGAGGAAAAGAGAAGTAAAGAATGAGTAGATGTGTGCAAACGTTTGACTATAAACAAATGAAATCCTGATTCAATCAAACACACACTCATATAATCAAATGAATGAAACTCAAGCCTCATGAAATCAGCATGTAGTCGTCAGCTCTACAGCCTTCATGAATCCAGTGAAGCGCAGTGAGTGGTCTCCAGATGCACTCTGTACTCTGATGTAGTATGTACTGCTTTTGCTAAAGACATATGAACTATGGCTTCATGTGTCTTCAGCAAATGCAGTTCATACTCCATAAAGTTTCCAAAAGTTTCCTGCTGATCCCACAATGACCACAAGAGGGCAACAGTATGTGCACATGTCAGTGCTCCACACACACACACACACACACACACACACACACACACACAGAGACATGCAGCCAAATATAATCCAGTGAAGCACGTGCTATGGCCAGGGCTTCTGCACGCTACATCTGCTGATCTACACCTTCAAAACAGATCCATCATAGATAAAGATGGAAATGCTGTGTTCATGCTCATGTGTTCTTTAAAGAATCCATTTCTCTACAAATTCAACAGATGATTCGGTAACACTTTACTTGAAGCTGTTGTGTATCATGCATTATAAAAGTAATCATAATGTACGTGGTAATGCATTATATCTTTCAATAAATAACTGTAACCAGATTCAAAATGCATAATGTTTGCAGATTCACATCTGAAATTGGTTGTTTGTCATGTGTTTTAATGTGTTTTACTTTCTAAAGATGTAGAAGTGTTATAATGTGTTACACCAATTATTCACAGGATCATACAATGCATTACAAGGCATAATTAATGCATTTATAATGCATTAAATAAAGGCTTTAAGTTTCTTTATCAGCTGATATATTTACACATGACTGACTCAATCTGTATCATTCACCCTTCATTACTGCTCCCAAATCTAAGAATGATCAATAACACACAAATACCAGTCGCTATAAGAGTACAGAATCATAAAACGTATTTAAACGTCCAGAGACTCTCAGTGAACCTCAAATAAAGACACAAACATCAGAATCAACACTGAGCACAGATATAATAACAGACATCAGCCGCTGGCGTATGTGCAGTAATCTGTGTGATCCGTCATGTTCTGCATCTCTGAAACATTCATCCAGTTTGATCAAATCACTCAAATCAGTTTGATAATATCTGCATTTCAAAACACGGTTAAAAATATGACGATGAACTTCAACATGATGTCAGAAACTGAGAAATGACTGACATCCTGTTCATTTGCTTTCATTGTGTAAATAATTAATTATAAATATAGTGTTTCTGCAGGTTTAAATTTAAGATGTTTTAAGACCTTTTTAAGACCAAGAAAATGTTAGGAATAAACTGAATGGAACACAAAAAGTCAGTATCATCTCTAGATGTGAAGGTCTTGCATTAGCAACACTTCAAGTTTGAAAATACAACTTCCAGTAGATCTCCATTACTTTTTAATTTATTTTACAAATAATCAATAAAAAAATAAAAAGCATTGTTGTTCAATGCAAATGTATAAAGATTCTTAAATCAAGACAGAAATAAAATGACATGAGATAAGAAGTCTTATTTTCTGAGAAACTGATCAAATTGAAGTATTTATGATTAAAACAAGAACAAATAGGCTATCTGTCAATGAAGTCAACTTAAAAATTAACTTCAACTTCAAGTCAACTTAATTCAAAGGGAAAACTAGTTTTCATCCCCCATTGGCAGATATATGTTCTTGTTTTAATCATAAATACTTCATTTTGTTCAGTTTCTCAGCAAACAAGACTACATGTGTTCAGTTTGCATCTCCAGTAAATGTATCTTGATTTAAGGATGTTTAGATATTTGCACTGAAAAACAAGATAGAAATACTGAGGAAGAGATTCATGTTTTGCGGTGCATGCAACATTTAATGCCATGTCTTGAAGTCTTTCTTTCTGACCTTTATAGGCCTTAATTTGCAGAAGAGTAAATTGAGTCTTATTAAGACCTGCAGAAACGCTGAAATAATAAACTTAAGTGTGTCTGATCTTGACCAGAGCAGATATCTGACAATCTGATATTCACTTTTATAATAACACCTCTTTAAACAGCCTTCAGCAGGAATGAGCGGCGTGAGGATCTGAGTAAAGGACCTGATTGAGAGCAGGTGCGGTGCGGCTGACTGATGGAGGCGGAGTGATTGATGTGCTGCGCTCTGAGGATTCGCTTCACACCTGTGAGTGTTTACAGCTCCAGCTGGAGCCGCTGGGAAGGTTTGGCTGCGTTCTGTCGGTCCGTCTGCGGCCAAGAGCGTCTGCAGCTGCTGTCCGTCTGTCCGCCGCTCTCGACTCGTCCCGCTTGCTAAGCGCCAGAGGCCTAACGTCAGGCTTTCCACCCATTCTGATCTAAATCCTACAGCACTGATGCGCAATCACTGCACTCATAACTAGGGTTGGGTATCCTTTGAATTTTACCAATTCCAATTCTGCTTATCGATTTCCAGTTTCGATTCCAATGTGGTTAAAAAAATGAAGTCAAACATTTAGATATCAGCCGGCTACATAAAAACTGGACTCGATTAAGAGCTGTTTGTGTGCAAAATAGAGCTGCACCATTCTGGATAAATTCAGACTTTTTTTGATGGAGGTTGTAGTTCTCTCACAATTCTGAAGAAAAAATATTAGACAAAACAAACAAAATCTCATGAAATAATTCAATGACTCACTCAAGATTGACTTGTTTCATTACTGGATGAATCAGTGTTTTTGAATGAATCTCTTGAATGAATGATTCAAAGACATACATTTTTAACAGCCCCTTTTCGCCAGCTAAAAAAAAAGAGATGTGCACACAGGAATCGATAGGCGGAATTGAAATTGTAATTTTACAACAAGTATCCGATTCCTGACCTTAAGTATCCGATTCCCAACCCTACTCATAACTCTGCAGCAGTCCAGACTCTCCATTCATCTGATGTGACCGGCTTCAAACTTCAGAGACGCTCCAGACACAGAAATGTTCTGAGACGTGACATTTGCATTAACTTGAACTTAATAACAACTGCATCCTCTTCAACACACCACAGTCTGACATGAAAAGTCCATTACGGAGCAGAATAAACGCTGTTTGATACTGATTAAGCGCGAGATGTCCGTTCAGCTGAACATGCATTCAGGACGCCCAGCTGTTGAGTCTTTTAAAGCGCAGGGGAACGCCCTCCTCGTCCTCTCAGTTACTGACACACACGGCCTGCCAACAAGGCAACGCAAGCGTTTCTAAAAATACACCCGACTAAACCCCAATGACTCACGCAGTGACCCGACGGGTGAACCTGACGCTGATAAACCAGAGAGAATCAACACAGACTAACACAAGCCACACTGGACCGGAAGCAGAGAGAACTCAGTCTGAACTGAACACTTCATTTCCAGTGATATCGCAAACTTGATCGCACAGATATTATTTGAACTGATATGAGCTGGATGACATTACAGAATCAATATGAACTGACTTTAGCTGAAAATTGAGTGTTTACTGTTGTCCTTTTGCATTATTGACATACCATTTTCCTGTTTAATACTGTAAAGCTGCTTTGACACAATCTGTATTGTTAAAAGCGCTGTATAAATAAAGGTGACTTGACTTGAACATGTAAGAAAAAAGCTCTGATTGGGGGATTAAAACTCCTGAAATCTGGCAACCACAACTATGAGCTGGTGGAGGCTTGGTAAAAATGTAAACACTAAATTAAAATGAAGTGTTTTCAGTATAAATAATAGTGGACAACTATCACGATTATATGCTGAATAAATCAACAGAAGCAGAACTACTGATGCGATTTATCGCAACTCATCTGAACTGAACTGACTGGATCTGAATAACGACACTGAAACTCAGTTGAGTTTTCATCACTGATTCTCTTATTTTCCTCTTTAACACTGTGAAGCTGCTTTGAAACAATCTTAATTGTATAAAGCACTGTAGAAATATAAGTGACTTCATTTGACATTACAGGTGAACATGGTTTTTTAGTGAATAGATATAATCAAACTCCTCCAGCTGATTGATTATATTAACAATGGAACATTTTGTACAAGTTTTCTACAATGTTATGTTTAAATATGCAAATGAGTCACTATCTAATTAATTATGCATACATTTGCATACATTTCCAGTAGTGCTGTCAAACGATTAATCGCATTCAAAATAAAAGTTTTTGTTTACATATTATATATATATATATATATATATATATATATATATATATATATGTGTGTGTGTGTGTGTGTGTGTGTGTGTGCACTAGGTATATTTATTATGTATATATAAATACACACACATACAGTATATATTTTGAAATTATTTACATTTACATGTATATATTTATAGTTATAGAATTTATATTATATATTTAATATATAAATATAACATTTTTCTTAAATGTGTGTTTCTCATGCATGTGTGTGTATTTGTGTATTTATATATACACAATAAATATACACAGTACACACACATATATTATGTAAACAAAAACTTAACGTTTTAAAAGTAACAATAACAAACTCATGGTTTGACAGCACTAATTTCAAGAAATGAAACCTGAACGTTGGATTCATAATTCTGGTTTGATTTTGTTGTCATAGAGTTAAAGGTTTTTCCAGAGGCGATTTTGGATTTCTCTTTTCATCTCTCCATAAATCAGAAAATACTGTCAACAGACAGAAAGCAAACACATTTTCACCATGTTTTTAGGAGTAAAATGTTGTATAAATGAAATATGAACAAACCTTCAATATATAGATAGGAATAGAACCATAAAAACTCTAAAGATTGAAATCTACAAATGCAAATAGATAAAGTGCAATAAAATAAACACTTAAATGTGGATTTTGGATGTTTTCTATCCACTACTCTGAAAGAAGAGACATGATATGGAAGCAAAATAGACCAAAATCTCTAAACTGACCATGAAAACTGTTTGAAAACTGCCTGTCGTCTCTGGACTTAAAACACTTCTGGTGTAGTTTAAATTCAAATGAACTCAGTTTTCAATGCAGTCAGAGCGTCTTACACACTGATAATATCCATATAAAACAATCAAGTATTGAATCTGAATCTAATGACAGGAACACCTCCTGCTCACATTTCACCAAAATAAGACATAGCATTAAATAATCCATCTTATTTCAGGAGTATTAGAGGATATTCTCTCAGTCTGGTATCATATGTCTGTTATATTAACATGCAGCATAAACACTTCAGCACAGATGTTATGATTCATGCCAGCAGATGGAAATGACTGATCTCAGTTCATCAGATCGAGCCATATGACGTCACGCAGCATTCATAAAGGCTTTATGAATCGGATCGGCTGGTCTACTGCATCTGCAACATCTCTCATGTCTTTGGGTCTGCTGGTTCATGCATTCGGCCCCAAACACTGATGTAAGAGCTGCATCATACACTCATGAGCAGAAGTACGAGGCCGATGAAGAGAGGAAATAAAGACCAGAACAGGGGAAGGAGAAAAGAAACGAGAGAGAGAAGCAAGGAAAGAGGGCATACTTTTCGCAACGGCGATTCAGCCAACCGGACTTTCTTGGGAGATATCTGTGAAGAGAGCAAGAGAATTAATACCCGTGTGTCCCTCTTCAGAGATATCTCCTGCTGCACAGCTGCACAACGTCTGCTGAACGCCTCCTGCCCTGACCGACCGCAGTTCACCACAGAAATCACATTCGAAATCAAGATGAAACTGCACTAGAAATGTCGTTTTTGTATTTTCTTAAACTTCTTAAACTGTCATTAAATTGTATATATGTTCAAGATTTCAATTAATTAGACATGCTTTTTCTTTATAAAAATAGAAATTAAATTAAATTAAATTAAATTATATTAAATTAAAATGGGAAAAAATGGAATCCAAAAAAATTAAAATGGAAAAAAAATGGAATTTGGAATTTGTTGATTTTTTTTAAATTAAATTAAATTAATTAATTAATTAAGTAAATGAATGAATGAATGAATGAATGGATGGATGGATGGTATTCGGGGAAAAATAAAACTGAATTTAGATAAAAAAATAAATGGAACTTGGGGGAAAATAAAACAGAATTAAGTTAAAAAAAATAACAGAATTTGGTAAAAAAAATAAAATAAAATAAAATAAAATGGTATTAGGTTAAAAATAAAACAATTTGGGAAAGAATAAAACAACTTGGTTAAAAAATAAAATGGAATTTGGTAAAAAAAAAAACAGAACTTGTGGAAAAAATTAAAACAGAATTAAGTTAAAAATAAAATAGAATTTGGTTAAAAAAATAAATAAATAAATAAAATAAGACAATTTGGAAAAAAATAAAACAGAACTTGGTTAAAAAATAAAACAGAATTTGTAAGGAAAATAAAAGGTATCTTCAGCTTCATTATTTACTCTTCGTGCCACTCCAGAGTCACATGCTGAACTGAATTAAAGTCACATGAGAAAATCTGATGAATCTTCACATCAACAGCTCATTGTGATCATGACTGTCAAGCTCCAAACCAGACAAAAACACCACAAATAAATCATGAAAGTACATAAAGAACACAGACCATATGAACAACCTCCACAATACTTCCATGGATCTTTATGCTTTATTTTGTCCTTTTCAGAGTTTGACAGTCATGGACATTCTGACCGGTCATCATTTAGATTCTCCTTCAGTTCAGCTCAGGACGACATGATGATGAGTGAATGATGACAGACTGATTTCTGGGTGAATTATGTCTGAATTAGAACCATAAAGCTGAGACTAGCATCATATTGACATGTGTTTATCAGCATGTGTGTTCTGGGACTCAAACCATCAGATGAGCTACAGAACTGCTGTGTTATTGTCTTGTGCTCATATGTGTGGCTAACTAACTAAGACCCGTAACTCTGATAACTACTGATGATCATTAATGTGCTGTTTGCAGAGACACTGGACGCAGAGAGGAGACGAGGACCAGAGTTAGGCAGCAGGACAGGACAGGAGAGAAGAGACAGAGCGGCTTTAACCCAAACACACACATATGAACACATTCAACATCTCGGACACAGAGAAAAACACAGAGATCCTGCTGAGCAGAGCTGTGGTTAGTGCTGGTTAAACTGGTTAAGCAGCAGTAACACGGCTCTGTTCAGCAGGTCAGTACAGCAGCTCTGGTCTGGATCAATCATTTAATTTACAGCTATAGTTTTTCTACTGTGAAAAACTGATATATGTCAAAATATTATTTAGAAGTTATATTATTACATTTGCTAGATGTATTATTTATTAAGTTATTTAGTTATTTCCATTTATTTATTGTAACCAAATTGTATTTATTTACTTTATATTAAACTTTTAATTAATCACAATTTATTTAAATATAATGATTTACTTATTTATTAAAGGGCACCTATTATGCCCCTTTTTACAATATGTAATATAAGTCTTGGGTGTCTCAAGAATGTGTCTGTGAAGTTTCAGCTCAAAATACCCCACAGATCATTTATTATATCATTTTGAAAATGCCTATTTCGAGTGCAAACAGAAACATGCTATTTTATTGCATGTCTCTTTAAATGCAAATGAGCTGCTGCTCTCCGCCCCCTTTTCCAGAACAGGGAAGTGCCTTTATGTTTGGTTTTGATTATCATGTCTATCGCGCTGAAAATCACGTCATATTAGTTTAAACTTCTGATAGACTGTTTTAGATAGTTTTCTGAGCGCAAACGTCAGATACACGCATATAGAAAGTGGCTGCACGTGGCATGTGAGTTCTCTTTCACACACGAGTGTATGTTAAAAATTGTAAAAAGTTACAAAAACACAGTCAGTTATGTTTGTGAAGGTAAACATCTGGGAAAGAAATCACGTTTGTATTAGATCTTTGTATTAAGTGACAGCAGCGTAATGTAAAGTACATATACTGCTGTTTATGCTATTAATGTGACCCAAAGAATAAAATAAAAGCAGAGAATCACTTACTGCTCTGGACTGAATAACGTCTATAACCTTAATAAGAAGACATTTCTTTCTTGAATGCTGCTTTTAAATGTTCTAACGTGAAGATAAATATGTCTCGGCTAGCTTACGGCAGTGTCAATCAACAATCGTGGGCGGGGCTGTTAAATTGTGATGTCACACTTTCCAGATTCTGTGATCGAGATGCTGCTAATGATATATGGAGATTTAAAAAAAAGGAGCGGGTGGATTTTTATCATTATAGGGTGGTTGTGTACACACACTGCCAACACACATTTATGTCCAAACAACATGTGAAAGGGAATTTTGCGTAATAGGTGCCCTTTAATTTAAATTGGTTTATTTATTTATTTAATCACTTTTTTATTCTAAATCTCATTACTTATTTATTTACTGTACTCACATTTTTATTTAATAATTTAATGTTTATTTTTTATTTTTATTTGTTTTATTCATTTTTTATTTTCATTGTATTATCTCATTTGAATTTATTTAATCACATTTTTATTTATTTATTTTAAATTTCATTTTATTTAGCTATTTATCTGAATCACATTTGTATTAATTTATTTTAAATCTCATTTTTATTTATTTATTTGAATCACATTTTATTTATTTAAAATCTCATTTTTATTTATTAATTAATTTATTAGTTTGAATCACATTTTAAGGATTTTGTTTTATTTATTTTAATCACATTTATATGTATTTATTAATTTGATATGTTTTTATACAGTTTTTTTCAGAATGTTTCCCTTGTGGCTCTGGTTTGAATTCAGACACTCTATGTAAACAGCAAATCTACACAAGAATCTAAACTTTATTTCAGTAGAGATAGTGGTATTATTAAATGCATTAAACTGCATTCTTCTGGCATATTAAATCTTTTTTTGTTTTCACTGAGCTTGTTGTGATGCTTCATGATATATATTTCGGGTTTTGGAGCAGAGCTCAGTGATTAAACTAATGAAAGGCACCAGAGCTGCCGGCACAGGAAGTGATGCGCAGGAACAGGAAGTACCTTCATGGGTGCGAGCTGGATGGGTGTGATGTAGGAGGGGTCCACCATGGGTTTGGGCCGGTTGGCCGTGTCGGCCAGCAGACTCTGCCATTGCTGCGGCAGGCCGGTGAACTTCTGCTGCTGCGGGTCGAAGCCGGTGTGCACGCGGTGCTCGAAGTTAGACGGAGCCGAGATCTCCAGACGCTTCTTCTTCTTCCCAAACATCCTGGAGAAGCTGGAGAAACCTGAGACAGAGACAGAAACACCATCAGAGATTCCTGCTGCAAACACTGACGCGACACAAACACCTCACTGTCTCAACAAAACTGATTACATGAAAATAATCTCACACTGTCATAAACAACAGGCTTCATTTCCCTTTGGACAAATATCTTCTTAATTATGCTTGTTCTTCAGGTTCCAGCAGCTGTATGTCATTCATCTGTGTGTCTGATTGTTCTTTATTTCTGATGCTGATTTAGGAGAACAAGAGTCTCTCTCTCTCGCTCTCTCTCTCTCTCTCTCTCACACACACACACACACACACACACACACGTGTGTGTGAATCAGCATCCAAATGAAACAGAAGCTTATTGTCGTTGCTTTAGTAGATGTTTCTGTCTGCTGCAGTGCATCATGGGTAATCTCTGTTCTGTCTCACACAGTTAAGCGGGTCCAGATCTGATGAGTAACGGTTCGAGATGAACATGAGGGAAACTCACGCCGGTTATTAATAGATTCAGAGCTGTAAGTGCTGTTGAAAGGCCTTCTGGGATATCTGAGGAGTTTCCATTAGACAGAAACATCATCCGCTGCTCCAGAAATATCCCAGCAGACACACACACACACACACACACACACACACACACACTGACGCAGCAGATGTCACATGATCACTCATGCCTGCTGTCAATCATCTGCTGTGGGTCCTGCAGCGTCAGCAGAAGCTCCAGATGATTTCAGATCAAACTCAATCACGTCTCATTTCGATCTCAGTGTTTCTCTCACACAATCACCAAGAGATCACATGGAGAACTCAGACAAAATACATTTTAGATGTTTTCCCCAAACTGAATAATGATGTCAAATTAATTGAATTCATATAACTTTAACAAATTAATAAATCATTACAGTTTTTTACAATCGCTAGGACTCATTTCTCAATACTTAGGTCAGTTTTTCTACAGTCTTCACACAGTGAGCACTATGTGGCTAAACTGTGGATCATTTATCAGTGCTTTGGCACAAAATGCATTCATTGAGGACATCTGTCAAATTACATGAATTCTATTCTCACTTCGACACAAACACCACCAAAACTTTATGTACTATACAAGCCAATTTGCACGTTTATATAGTTTTCAAAACCGTTAAACTTAAGTTCAAAACCTAGCACAGTACAAAAATGAATAAGACAGAAATTTGCAACATTTCTACAGTAATATCATATAGAAAAATATTCTGAATGTAAAAAATTACTATCAAAGCAGTCGCATGTAGCTGAACATCTTCACAAGTGTTAGTCTTTCACTTTCATTACCATCTGTACAAAAGGGGAAAATAATTCTGAATAATTTTGTACTATAATAATTTGTACTGTAATAATCTTGTACTGTAATGTAAACATGGAGCATGTAACATATACTGCAGTGAATTATAAAGAGTAGAGAGTATCATTCTGGTTTGGTAAAGAAATTTAACGAAAGCAAACATTGTATAATGCTGTCTGTTGTTAGTGTTTTTAGGTCGTTGTGTTATGAGTGTTAAAGTGTGTTTGTTTGGTGAAAACCTTTGCTAGAGTTATGAAAGAATGACTTGATTTGAGACATTAATGAAGTGTTTTGGTAGTTTTAGTGCATTTTGAATGTGAAAAGAACTGCTGTGTCAAGTTCACAGATGGTTAGGACTGTGTGAAGAGTTTTGAAAAAGAGAAATGTGTCCTAGCAATAGTAAAAAACTAACATTTTAACAATAATCTAAATTCTGTTTGTTTTTTAATTTATTTGTATTATTATTATTATTATTATTATTATTATTTTAGGAGAAACGTCTGTCTCAGCTCTGTGAAGTCTGCTGAGCTATGAAAGAGAAAGCTCTGAGCATCATCTCAATCGCACATGATCAGAGTCTGCGGGGACTGAGGGATTATGGGCCGGCGGGCGGCTCCTGAAGGGGCTGTAACCCAGATGAAACCTGTGACCCAGATCAGGACGGACAGCCTGAAAATGGCATTACAAAGACTAGAGAAAGCTTAAGGCTCCTGGGACGAACGCTGAGCCCAAACAGAGACGTCACACCAGAACATCACCAATCCACACCGAACTTCACATCAAACTACAGATCATCAGCACTGACGATACAATCACCATCTTTATCTGATGATTACTATTCCTCCAATCAGCTGAGACTGACTGTGTGACATCATTAATATTAAACAGATCACTCAGACTCTGAAATCTGATTGGATGAGACGCATCAATGACAAACAAAAGATACATTTTATATGAATGTGAGCAGGGCTTGTATTACATTCGGTGTAAATGGCAATTGATAATGGATAATCAACAGTAACGAGGCTCACACAGCTGTCTGTATGTATGTGAAATCAAAACAAATGAACAAAACTGCGCACAGAAGAAACATACGGTAAAAATGCAACTTAGTTTTTATATTTATAACATATAGCCTAGTTAAGCAACATGACACGACCAAGAGAGTGACGTTTAACCTGAAAACCACGATTGTAAATTTGACACTGATTTTCTACAAGAGTTCAAACGAGAAGTTAATATACATTTTAGTACAATATTTTCAGTGTTGACTGTTTTTGCTCGATTTGGTTTACGAAAATAGTTGCAAACAAAGATCACAGCAGAACAGTCACGCATCTCTGAGCAATACACAGTGGTGTTTCGTTACTGAATGATTTGTGTTTTTGAAGTAATCATATGAGTCAATGATTCAGTGGTCCATTCGTAGGGTGCTTCTCAAACAGAAGGCTGCGTCCTTCCTAGTTCAGTTGTTCAGAATCTTGTAGGCTAGACTCCTCCTCGGCATATAAGTGCTAGAATGAGACGCTCTAGTAAGTGGGCGTGGCTACGTCACATATGTTCCCGCCCTCACCGTCACGGCACAAAAATACTAACAAAACTTAGTTTTGGAAAAATACTTTGTATGACAAATCTTTATATTATTTGGCTTTCTATTAATGCAATACAGTGAATCACAGCTGTCTACAGTCTCCCCATGGCTTAAGTAGTTATTGGCAGTTTAGCGTTTGAGTAATTTACACCAAAACAAAAAATAACATCTATTCTTTCATGTCCGAAAACATTATTTTTGTCTTACATTTCATAATAAATTCAGACAAGCTCATTAATGACTCGTTTTTTGTCAGTTTATTTTCATGAAATAGAATGGGTACAAAGGATTGTGGGTGATTGAAGGTCGCAAAGGACACATGATACCTGAATGAAGGACGCGAAACGAAGGCTGCCTTCCAAGGCTCCTTCCGATTGAGATGACCTTCAGCGAAGTTTGATGACGTGGCAGCCGTGATATGCAGCCTTCCGTTTGAGAAGCACCCAACAAGACAGGCACTTGTTTCATTCTTGAATGAATCAGCCGTCTGAACGAATCATTTGAATAAATGACTCATTCACTTGCTGCCACCTACTGCCAGTTTACTTTCATATTTAAAAGTAGCTTATCTTTGCATATTTCCCAAGATTTCATATTTGTATATTTAAAAAAAACTGATTTAAAACACCAAGCTCATAACATTATTTGTTATATTTTAATTTTGCAGTGTAAATGCATTCATGCTACATTTCAGCTTCGTTAAACTGTATGTGTAAATGCATCTAAATGCCGCTTCAGCTGCTTCCGTTTCTTTTGCAGTGGAAAGATTGGTTTTGTTAATACTGATTTCATTTGATTGGTAACTGCCCTATAGTGTCTTATTATATTATTAAGTGGAATTATTAATAAAATGTAAGAATTTGATATGAAAGATGATGCATGCATTTAATACAGTTAGGGGGAAATGCCCTTTAAATAGGCAAAAAATTACCTGGAAATCAATTTAAATAAATTTTAGTATGCAGTAATTTTAGTCATATAAAATGTCATTTTAACAACAAAAAATTTTAACAACAAAATTGTGGCCAGTGAAAATGCTGAGTGGCTAGTAAATCTGGAAAACCACTAGCCACAGTGGCTGGTGAGCCCTGAATGTGACCCAAACCGGCTTACAGTCAGACTGATGAATTAAATTAACGGTTTCATAAGAACAGAACATCAGGAAAAAAACACATAACCAGCCAAATTTACTGCTTTAAGGCGAGACACCCCAGGTGAACAAGGTAAAAAAAATAACTAATAGATATCACCATACTTAGTTAATTGATTACATTAAGAATTACAAACTTTTTTTTTGTAAGAAACGTTTTCTGAAATGCTATGTTGAAATATGCAAATGATGTGTTATCTAATTAAATGTGCTCTAATTTGCATAAATTTCTAGAACAAAAATCTCAACATTGGATGAAGCCTGGGTCAAAATTCTTATTACATTTTGTTGACTTCCTAGACTCAAAGGTTTTTACAGAGGGGATTTTGTATATCTCTTTTTATCACTCCATAAAAAATAAAGGTTGAAAGTTGAGCAATTTTTTTAGAAATGAAATGTTGTATAAAACCAGGAAACAAACCCTTCTGAAAAAACCTATATAGATAGTAATAAAACTGTAAAGTTTGGTGTATGTAAGTGTTACTGAAGTGGAGATTTTTGTCTCAGTGCAGGAAAAAAACAGTAAGATTTGTAATGTTTTTTAAAGAAGTCTCTTCTGCTCATCAAGCCTGCATTTATTTGATCCAAAGTACAGCAAAAACAGTATTGAAATTATTTAAAATAACTGCTTTCTATTTGAATATATTTTAAAATGTAATTTATTTCTGTGATTTCAAAGCTGAATTTTCAGCATCATTACTCCAGTCACATGATCCTTCAGAAATCATTCTAATATTCTGATTTTGAGAAAAGAGTCATTAAAGACATGTATTGTAATATAAATCTAAAGACAAATAGATGAAGTGCTATAAAAGAAACTCAAAGTTGTATTTTCCATTAGTCTGAAAAAAATACTTCATGTAAAGGCAAAAAATCTCAAAACTGACAGGTGCATGAAAAAAAAAGTGTCTCGCCTTAAGAGTGAAATGTGTCACCAAAACAAACTGGACAAATAAAGACCATCTATCAAACACTCTGCCATTGGTCAGTCAGACAGATAGTCCCGCCTCAAACTCACGTGATTGGTGGAGTCAGAAGTTGAAATGTGAAGCTCCATTCAGGAATCAAACTAACTAATGACCAGTGACTCTGAACATGAATCAGCAGATCAGTCCATCCAAACAATGCTCCAGTGTCCAGTGTGTGCCAGTCACTGTCCGGCTCTGACTGACCGTTGGCTCTGTTCGTCCTCGCACCATCTGTCAGCGCAAACGCAGGTTCTGGACCTTCACCAGCTTCCGCCGGACGGCTATTTTCAGCGGCGGCTCACAAACGCGTCACAGATACCATCGCATTCCACACGAACCCCAAACACCCTGCCAAAATATTCACTGACTGTGCCATAAAGAAGAATAACATAATAAATGAAATAAATAAAAATAAATACATACAGTCAAACCAAAATACACCTTCAACATTTCTCACATTATCACAGTTTATTCGCTATAGTTTAGAAAATGGTAATAAAATATGACAAGAACTCAACTGTGTCAGAACAAATTCATCTTGATGATGTCAGATAACTTTGATAGAAAGGTATGGAACAAAGCATGCTCCGCTCAAAGTGTCAAATCACATTTTTGCTCCTAAATTTTACTGGTAGTCCACTGTATGAAGAATTTTTGTATAATGTATCAGAGTTTACTTTATTTTGCTCTCCTCACTTACATAAATCAACTATAGTGTCCTGCACCCACTAGTAAAAAAATATCAAAAATTATATCTGGTGTCTGAATCATTTTTGGTTTGACTGTACATAATAAATAAATAAAAATAAGGATGAATGAATAAATACTAAATCATTTTTAAATAAATAAAATAAAAATAAAAATGAATACATAAATATTAAATACAGTTATGACACCAACATTTTAGATACCAATGAAGTTTCACAATTCTCAATTCCAATTTTGATAGCACAGCAAAAACTACTAGCCTTCCTTTAGAACGTCTCAGCAATGGGAATTAGGCTGAATTTGATCATTTATGGTCCCCTTTTGTAGTCTCCCTCAGAATATATCACAAGTTTGTAAAAAAGGCTGAGTATGTTTAAATTGGAAATACTAATATGCTTTCATAGGCTGCTGGAAGGTACATTCTGTATATGTTTATTTTAGTTAACATTGTATGTAACATTGTCTCTCGTATGTTGTTGTGTGGGGTGTTCCGTTTTTGTGTGTGTGTGTGTGTGTGTGTGTGTGTGTTTTCTTCTATTTGTGAAAATAGTAATTGTACAACAAAAATACTAGCCTAACTAATATAAAGTTCAAACATTGTTAAGGACAAGTAATAAGAACAAATATACAAATTACAACCAGTAGCACAATTAAATACAACAGAATAAAGATATTCATTTTGTCATTTTCTCTCCCTCAATGTCATTCAAACCTGTAAGACTGTCTTTCTTCAGTGAAACTCAAAAGAAGATGTTTTGAAAAATGTCTCAGTGTTTTTATCATACAGTAAAAGTTAATAGGGTCCAATGTTGTTCTGTTCTTCTAACGTTCTTCAAAATATTTTGTGTTTCACTGAAGAAAGAAACTCAGAGATTTGATTTCTGGATGAACTAACTCTGTAATAAAGTGAAGATGTATTCATATGATGCAGATAATGTCAGAACGGCCAATCATCCTGTGATTAACGGCCCATCTGATGGATCAGTCTCTATTCAGTGTTTTTGATTCATTCATCTAACACACAGAGTTTAGATGTAAATCTGATGCTGTGACAGTGATTGAGCTCTGATTGAGCTTGTTTCTCTCATATTCTCTCCTGTCTGCTCCAGTCAGTCACTGGTTTTAACTGGTTTATATTTTAATCTGCCTGTGAACTGAGACTAAACACACTGATAATAAAGAGAGTCACTGTAACCCCGCTCAAATACACCGATCAGGATTATTCAGAAACACTCATCAGAACAGAAGCGTCTGATCAGACGAGGAGCATCACGACACACACGACACACAGCGGATCTTCTGACTGAACTTCAGAAAGACTCACCTGGAATCAGATTCATATCGAAGCGAATCCGGACACATGTTCATCTGCTGAACGGAGGATTAACGAGTCATTAGCAGCACGACCAGAGCGAATCACAGTCCACACGCGCTCTGATCACACTCAACCAGAGACACACACTCCTCCTGTTACTGACACACACACACACACACACACACACACACCCGCACAGATGCACACACAGAGATACACACACGTAGCAAATCAGCTCAAAAGGGAAATGTATATAAATAATTACAATTAATTATGATTAATTACAATTATTTTTATCAGCTGCCAGTAGTAACTGTAGCAGAATTAAATTGCCATCAACTAATCTGTTTGTCCAGCGACCATTTAGTGTAATTTCATATCAACTCATGGCCACAGAAAATACTCTTACAGTATTAATGCATTAGAGCATCTAGCGAGGGTCAGAATCGTAAAGGGACATTAATTTGCAAGGCAGAACTAGAAACTCATGTAATTTGTGCACAAAAGTTTTATTAACTAAATGCTAACACACATAACTAATCTAAACAAACAAACATACAATCACTCATACATGGGAAAGGGCAAATGAGAGTTGATGGATGAAACCATCAGGAAAACCAGAGAATGAAGCTCTGAAAAGAGTCAGTTAACCACCTGAGTAAACCATCAGCGCCGATTATAACAGGGTCTATAACTGATACTAAACCTCTGTTTCGTTTAGTTAAATGTACGATACTTGCATTGCCTTGGTCGTTGACGAGTGTCCAGATGTGGTCTCGGATGAAAGTCTTGATGGTTTTAAGGTTTGGTGGTGTTGGAGTTCTTCAAGTTCTTCCGGGTTTGAAGGATGATGAACTCCAAAAGATGTTATTCTGGCTTGGTGGTGATTGGGAGAGTTCTCTCTCAGATGAAGGTGATGAGAGAACTAAGAGAGACATCAGCTGAGATCCGAGGATCTTTGATGAATGGAAAATCAAGGCCGAAGCCTGGCTCAAACTTAAGGTACAGAAGACTTCTAGCTCATCCTCATCTTCTCAGTATCTAACAGAAGCGCAGACTGGGAGGCGGGTCACTGATGTGAGAGCTTTATCTGCTAGAGAGGTCACTCCTTTTGGGTGTCAAAGAGCCAATGGTGTCTTGAACTTTTGGAGGTATGTAAGGTTACATGAACGAGTGGTTCTATCATAAACATGCATAAAACAGTATACTGTACTCAGTGTGAGACACAGCTGAGATCTCTTCTAAAACAGGAGAAACGTGAGAGACTCTCAGGAGATCCAACGGCGTCTCATGAAGAACTGATGTGACTGAACAAAGCTTTGACAGCTTGAGATCTGATCTTTGACTGTACTATCACACAAGTGAATGTGCTTCAGATCTTCCTCATCTTCATCTTCATCACACACTGAACACGCCTGTAAGCGCTCATTAACACAGCATCTGCACACTTCAGAGGAACCAGCCCACCAACAACTAATGAATAAATGAGACTAAAAAGAGAAGAATAAACATTAAAGGTGGGTAAAAACACAGTAAGATGACTAACATTACTAATGAGGTTCAGGGAGAAAATGCTATAAAAATGTTTAATATTTCATATGAGAGCTGACAGTCTTGTAATACTGCAAAAACTCAAGCTAACGCCTGTCACTGCAGAAGAACACGACTTAATTTTAACCTTGGCATGCGGTGGGGGTTTATGGGTACATAATCCCATCAGCCCCTGCAGCAGCTCCCATCAGTGACGTCACATGATCAGGACACTGAAGATCATTTCCTGTCTCTCATCATCATCATCATCATCATCATCATCATCAGTGCTGTAATCACTCTCAGTATCTGCTCTTCTGCTCCTTCACACAGTATTCAACTATTTTTACCACGATTTAATTGCATATAACCCATCTGCCATGGGTAACTCGCCCAGAGTGCAGCGCGTCAACACTCGTTCACTCATGGTGTTTGGCCTACATATTGCACACACACACACACACACGCACACTCACACACACACACACACACTCACACACACACTCAGTTTCAGGCTGAAATAGGTTTGTATTGTTGATTATTAAATAACTTTTATTAATTGAAATCATTATTTTCAGTTCCTTTTCTTTTCAGTGCATCACTATTGTTTTTAATTTAAAAATTACTAGAGGTGCAGTATGCAATACTGACAGCTAGTGGTTGAAATGAGTACTGCAGTTCAAATGCATAATATTGAAGAGAATCCTTTCTCCTGTTCCTCCTCAGACTCAACTCTCACGCGGGTTGCCAGATTGGGGAAACGCAACAGGAATGAGCGTAAATGACAATAAAAGGCAACCAATCTTATACTATAATAGGGCTGTGCAATTAATCGAAACACAGTTTTGATATTGATTTCGGCCTCCAACGATTATGAAAATATGAAAATAATCGAGATAAAATGATTATTGCACCCCATTCCGGCCCTTTGCGCTTTCATTCCTCTTAAAAACTCAATTTCACGTGAAAATCAGTAAAATCATGTAACATGACTTTTGCAAAATGGGCCATGCTTGATTTATTAAAGTTGATTAGATTTATTCATGTTATTAAAAGTGTGAAAGAGAACTTGCGCTGTTCCTCAGGAGGATTTCTGTGTATGTGTTCAGAAACGGAACAGAACACAGAGATGTAAAGTCATCTTTTAGCTCAAAGTGCGCCTAAACGCTCAAATACACACAAAAATGTGTCAAAATGCAGCACTTAGTGATTATTCACGTAAACCCTTGTCGGTTATGTAATAAATGAATGTAAACAGTTGAGAAAGAAAACACATGTGTAACAGTAAATTGGATTTGTGCGGCTCTTAAAGTGACAGCAGCCTAATATTCCTGCTGCTGACTGTGTGCTTAATATTAATCAAACAACAAAAGACAAAGACAAAATCACTCACTGCTCTAGACTGAACGACTTTTGTAGCTTTAATAAGAAACAACTGGAGTTTAATTCTTACAGTGAAGACTATGCTGTTTTATTTTACATTAGATTATTCAATTTCTGTAGTAGGCTGTTAACTGAATATTTCAGACTTGCATTAAAAAGCACAGTTTGTTTCATTTATATCTTTTTTATTCTATTGTATTTGTCCTTTACTTTTTTTTTTATTACTGACAGTTTAATTATTTTCAATAATTTTGAGGAGTTTTTTTTAATATTAGTTACCCTAGTATTCTGCTGTGGTATTGAGAATTGTGACATTCCGCTGGTCACTAAAATGTAGATGTCATAGCAACTATATTTATATAAAATATATATTTTATATCGCTATCTTTAAATAAATCATTCATATAAAGTTTTGGTCATATGGCCCACTCATAATCATGTTAAATAATCGTGATTACAATATTGACCAAAACAATCGTGATTATGATTTTTTTGTCATAATTGAGCAGCCCTACACTATAAGTCATTGAGTAAATTTATCCGCCTTTTATAGAGCTTTTAGATGGATGGCGAGGCTTTTTAGGTCTGGTCCAATCTGTGATCTCTGATCAGTACATTCACTGGCTTCCATGGCAACCCAGGGTGTTGAAATACTATTGGGTAAATTGGAAGTGGGCGGAGTCACACAGACCAAAACAAACAGGCATTCCGACACAGAACGCACATTTCAATGCAGAATAGCAGTGTTTTTCATAGAATGAAGTATGTGAACTTAGCATGTTTCCTATCTGCAAACATATTACAGTATTTTACGCTTTCGCACAGTCAAAAAAACTACATACAGCTCCTTTAAATACAACTTGATTGTCTGTCTTCAAAGCTCCTCAATAATGATCTGTACAGCACAAAACAACGACAAACGTAAATGTGAAAATGACTAAACTGTTTAATCTGCTGTCCTGACGTGACTTGAGCAGCATCATAACTATGAATAAACTCCTGCAGATGTTCAAACACTAATAAATCATTGTACATGCGTACCGAACGCTGTCTGACATCATTCACAATAACTCACAAACCCCGCGGCGCAAACATCTGCGTCTGCACTTCTCTTCATGCGTTACGATGTTGCGTGTGTGTTTAGGACCCAGAGTAATGTTTGTGCAGTTTATTACATCATCTCTAGTAGCTGATCATAAATCACTCTTTCATTACAGACAGAAGCAGCAGTATTAAAGCGTGATTACTGAACTGCTCGCCCCATTATAACTCAAGCACTGGACTCTAAACTCCTTCCTGTCAGCTGCGCTTTTCTGAACAGACTCTGGAAACGGATTCATGCGATGCTGCTCACTTATACACGATATCTGCTCAAAAACACTCACACTTTACATTACAGTTTTTTACTATTGCTAGGACACATTTCTCTTTTTCAAAACTCTTCACACAGTCCTAACCATCTGTGAACTTGACACAGCAGTTCTTTTCACATTCAAAATGCACTAAAACTACCAAAACACTTCATTAATGTCTCAAATCAAGTCATTCTTTCATAACTCTAGCAAAGGTTTTCACCAAACAAACACACTTTAACACTCATAACACAACGACCTAAAAACACTAACAACAGACAGCATTATACAATGTTTGCTTTCGTTAAATTTCTTTACCAAACCAGAATGATACTCTCTACTCTTTATAATTCACTGCAGTATATGTTACATGCTCCATGTTTACATTACAGTACAAGATTATTACAGTACAAGATTATTACAGTACAAGATTATTCCTAAGTTTTCTCCTTTTGTACAGATGGTAATGAAAGTGAAAGACTAACAGATGTTCAGCTACATGCAGCTACTTTGATCATATTTGATTTTTTTACATTCAGAATATTTTTCTATATGATATTACTGTAGAAATGTTGCAAATTTCTGTCTTATTCATTTTTGTACTGTGCTAGGTTTTAAACTTAAGTTTAATGGTTTTTAAAACAGTATATAAACGTGCAAATTGGCTTGTATAGTACATAAAGTTTTGGTGGTGTTTGTCGAAGAGAGAAAAGAATTCATGTAATTTGACAGATGTCATCAATGAATGCATTTAGTGCCAAAGCACTGATAAATGATCCACAGTTTATCCCACAGAGACTGATGCTGTGCTCACTGTGTGAAGAGTGTAGAAAAACTGACCTAAGTATTGAGAAATGTGTCCTAGCGATTGTTAAAAACTGTAACATCAGTTAATCCATTAACCAACAATTGAGCAACGCATTTGTTACATTATGAATTAATCTTTGCTAATGTTAATTAATAAAAACAGCTGTTCGTTGCTGTTCAATGCTCTTATGTCGATCATTCACAGCTTTTCTCCTCTCATCATCCAGCTCTGCGTCTCTGCGTCTCATTTTTAGATGTTCTGTTGTGTTTTATGGTGAGGAGCTCAATCCTCACCATAAAACACAACAGAACATCTAAAAATGAGACGCAGAGACACAGAGTACCACTGGAAACACTGGCAGATCAGAGACATTTCACTTCAGAAGACCTCCTGTGATGTTATTAAAGTAATATCACATAGCATGAGAACATGGGAAGGTGGAACACATGAGCTGATGTGATTAATAATGCATATAGATATATAAACGATGCTGTTTCTGAGCAGAAACATCAGCAAGCGTCAAAACGCTGTAAAACACTGTGATGCAAAACACAAGAGCATCTCAAGAGAACAGGAGCTGTGGAACATGACTTTTCATTTGTGGTTACTAGATTAAAGCAAAAAAAAGCTAATAAAATCTGTGAGTAACTACACTTCCCTGATCTGTGAATCAAACACAACTAATCTAGATACTGAAACATGCTTCAGATGGCAATAAAACCAAGAACATCTAGAAGAATCCCTGTGAAATGTGTCATGATGAGAGGAACGTCCTGAAGTCCAGAGGAAGTGACGGAGAGCAGCTCACTGAACCTCCTCCTGCTGCGTCCTGATTGGATGAAGGAGTGATGACACTGACTGCTGCTGACCAATCAGATGTGACGGATCTGAGAGCATCTCAGACAGCAGATCAGCTGATGTCTCAACACACATCAAGACACTGTTCATTCTCTCCACGATGATCAGCTCAAGAAACACTGGAGAATCATACAGTCAGATCCAGTCCAGTTAAGATATAACTTTAAAACTATGAATTCTTCTATGAAAATGGACTCAATAGATCAATAATCACCTTTAAATAATTAGTTCACTAAAATATAAAAACTAGCTGGAAATGTGCTCATCCTCAGGCCATGAGGATTATGGACTCTGGGTATTTGAGTTAAAAACATCTTAATGCTGGATTTGTTTCAGCTTTTGTCTTCTCCAGATGTTAACTGATGGACTGGAGTGCTGTGGATTACTTGTGGATTATTGTAGTGTTTTTATCAGCTGTTTGGACTCTCATTCTGACGGCACCCATTCACTGCAGAGCATCCATTGATGAGACACTGATGCAGAGACACATTTCTACAAATCTGATGAAGAAACAAACTCATCCTGATCTCTGATGGCCTGAGAGTGAGCACATTTTCATTTTTGGCTGAACTATTCCTTTAACATGAAACTGGAAAGCAGGACTGACTCTAAAGCAGACACATAAAGCCAGAAACACACTGTTTCAGCGATCAGATCTCTGGATGTACGTGATCCTCGCATCTTCTAACAGTCGGACTCCATCGATGTTTGCTAAAGCGCATCACAGTGTGCACGACTGCTATTTCAAGCACAAAACTGCCTGGAACGATTGTGACCTGCTGTGCTCATTGAACAGCACTGAACTCTAACGATTCTTTAATTGTCTCTGTACTAATGACACAGAGCTCTTTACTCCTGCTCTGATGCACATGAGAGATCATGATATCAACCGTTACTCTATAAACCCACAGACACACAGTGTGCAGCACATTACACTACTTTCTTTAAGCTGAGTGTGTAAAAATAATAACAGTCATTTCAAAATTAAACTTCAAATGCTTTTTCTCAAAACCTAAGCAGCATAAGCTCAAATCAGTGAGGCCTGCATTCAATCAGTTCAACAAAGAAACACAAAACCTGTGCTAACTGAAAGAAAACAAGTTGACAAAAAGATTGAATCCAAGATTTGGTGATAACGAGAGATTTACAAGCTATTTTTAAAAGGCTGCTCATTTTTGACTGAGAACACCACTTTGGTAAAGGATTTTCAGCTGCTCAAGAGTTAATATAGTTTGCACAGAAGCAGATATAGTTTATGAGTGACTAGTTTCACCATCTGGGTGGAAAACACTTGCATCTAAAGTCAGACAGAAGCTCAGGCTCTGCATTCTGTGATTAGGATGTAAAACATAGGTGACAAACGTCCAGCACTGACTTACACAATCAGACAGGACCGTTGATAAATCCACAACTCAAAACCCACGTTTTATTTCAACTAACCTGAAATATGCTTCATGTAGTAACATCTAAATGACTGAACTTGAGCTAGGGCTGGATGATGAAATGAATTTTAATTTAAATTATGATTTTGGCTTATGAAAACAAGATAACTGAGATTAAAATATTACTTTATTTTATATATTTTTAAATGTTTCCTATTTTAATATATTTTAAAATCTAATTTATTTCTGTGATGCGCAGCTGTATTTTCAGCATCATTACTCCAGTCTTCAGAGTCACATGATCCTTCAGAAATCATTCTAATATACTGATTTGCTGCTCAAGAAACATTTTATTATTATTATTATTATTATTATTATTATTATTATTATCAATATTTAAAACAGTTGAGTACATTTTTTTCAGGATTCTTTGATGAATAGAAAGATCCAAAGATCAGCATTTATCTGAAATAAAAAGTTTAAAAAAAAAAAAAATACTTTTAATTAGCAAGGATGCTTTAAATTGATCAAAAGTGACAATAAAGACATTTGTAATGTTACAAAATATTTCTATTTCAGATAAAAGCTGTTCTTCTGAACTTTCTATTCATCAAGGTAATCTGAAAAAAATTCTACTCAGCTGTTTTCAACATAATAATAATAATAAAGTAATGAGGCTAAAAATTCAGCTTTGAAATCACATGAATAAATTACATTTTAAAATATATTCAAATAGAAATCAGTTATTTTAAATAGTAAAAATATTTCAGAATTGTACTGTTTTTGCTGTACTTTGGATCAAATAAATGTAGGCTTGCTGAGCAGAAGAGATTTCTATAAAAAACATGTTCAAAAACTTTTGACTGCTAGTGTACATAATTTTTACAAGTATTTTTATAGGGTTTCATTTTTATTTTTTCTGTTTAACTATATTGAAAATTCAAGGAAACCCACGATTACAAAAAAAACAAAAAAACAAGTTCAGTATGACACCTCCAAAGTCAATGAATAATGGTGATAAACACTCATGCTCTCAACACTGACCAAAATAACCCTGCTTATGATTTTGCCATAATCTAATCTGAGCTCATCAGGTCACAGCAGGGTCAGATCAGGTAGAAACAGCTGTGTCATGACACACACACACACACACACACACACACACACTATGGCAGCCCAAACATTATCATAATCATAACACTGATATCTCAGACTGATGCTGTTTTGATGAATGACTGGAATCAGGCCATTATAACGACACTGAAGAACTTGACACCTGCAGCAGCAACTACATGAGCAACATCTGCAGTAACACACACACACACACACATCATTTCCACTCTCATGAATTAATTCAGCACCGTGGACAGCGGCGAACGCGACGCACCTTTAGGCCGCAGCGGCACGCGTCGCGTCGGGAATCCGACTTTCAGCATTAAAGCTCTTGCATTAGAGTTGCAGCCCTGTTCTGAAGCGTTACGACGCGTTATAAGCGCTGTATCGCGTCCAATCACGCGGCTGCTTGTTGCTAGGAAAGACTGAGACGAAGATCCTCACCTGCTGCCGCGGGAAACGCGTCACATGTCCTGTCTGCGATGTGATCCACAATCTTATGAAGGAAATAACGCTGTTATGATATTCTCCGTGATTTTGATGCTGGAGACTGCGAGCTACATCCGGGCTGCTGGGAATCACAGCACCTGACAGCCTAGCCAATAGCGATACTATGGCGAAGGCTTCGGTTTTAATATTCATGAGCCGGGCGTTCGCTATTGGACGAGAGCGGCGCGACGTCACTAATGCTCACTTAATATTCAGAACCTAAGACTTGCTATTGGAGGGTTAGAATGTGACGTCAACATCGTCTTATGAATTAATAATCATTAGGGAAGCGTTCGCTTTTATTAATTTAACCTATGATTATATAAAATTATAAAAAAGGTAAAAGATGCTGTATTGTTTTTTTTTTATTATTTTATTTATTTATTTAGTTTTAATCTGTCTACATCTATATGTGACCCTGGACTACAAACCCAGCCATAAGGGTCAATTTTTTGAAATTGAGATTTGTACATCATCTGAAAGCTGGATAAATAATCTTTCCATTGATGTATGGTTTGTTAGGATAGGACAATATTTGGCTGAGATACAACTATTTGAAAATCTGGAATCTGAGGGTGCAAAAAAATCTAAATATTGAGAAAATCACCTTTAAAGTTGTTCAAATGAACTTCTTAGCAATGCATATTACTAATCAAAAATTAAGTTTTGATATATTTACGATAATACATTTACAGAATTTCTTAATGGAACATGATCTTTACTTATTATTCTAATTATTTTTGGCATAAAAGAAAATTCATTTTGACTCATTCAATGTATTGTTGGCTATTGCTATAAATATACCTGTGCTACTTATGACTGCTTTTGTGCTCCAGGGTCCAGAACTTCAAAAAACATTCTATAACTATTTAGAATAACGGAACGTCTGTATTATCGATTCTTTTTAAAACAGCGAAAGTGAAGAAACATATAAAAAGTTTTTAATTCTGAGAGACAATTCAAATAATAAGTCTCAATATATCTGTAAAATACTTAGCAGAAATATTTTGAGAATTTTCATATTTTTGAAACATTAAAGGCGACGTCTTCGCTATTAAGAAGCGTCGAATTAGCGTAATTAATCTTCAGAAAAATAAGCCATCGTCATTAGACGGTAACGAGGCGACGTTGCGTGATGTAATTAATATTCGTGAAGTAGAGCTAAAGCCATTGGAAGATGAGCAGGCAGCGTCGGCACGTTCTAATTAATATTCATGAGCTCTGCCTTCACCATGGTAGGGTTTGTAATGTCGAATCGGACGCGAATCTTAACGTGTTCGATGATAAATATGAAATAATCTCTCAGAGCTTCACATCCAGCTTCAACACGTCACACGGCGGATTCGCCACGTCGTAAAAACGTCGTCAATACTAATGTGATGATGTCACACACTGCGTTTATGGAATTCTGGGATTATAAACGGCACCGGTACTGAATCCAAACATCGTGATTTCCGTTAGCGTTCATCAGATCCGGGTTTAACGGCGACGAGATTCCATAAACACCGATGACACGTGACGCGACGCTCGCGCTTAATAACAACGAGAAATGACAGTTACGTGAATGACGTCACAGCGACGTCGATGATGTCATTTATGAGTTTCAGTATCTGACCGCCTTCACTGTAAAATCAATTTATACAGATATTTTGTTTAGTTATAATTAATATTTCGCTAACAGGCCTGAAAATCGCGCTTTTAAAGTCCATCTTTGGTCACTGCTGTTTTCTCAGTCTGTTTGTCTTTGATTAAAGACTTCATTATGAGTAGGCTACTAAAGAAAAACATTTAAAGCTGTTCAGGAATGAATTCAAGTATTATGTATGAGTATAATTTATGACAGAAATACAGACAGGTCCTTTTTTGAATGCCGTTTGTGACTGATTTCATCCCATGCATTACTATATATTAATTTCTGTTGATAATCTACATGAATCTGCCTCATTTGTGTGTGAATATCGGTGATGATCGTGTGTTTGTGATTCAGCCACTGAGGGGCAGCAGGCACACAACTGTCTGAAAGAAATAAACGAGTTTTAAAGTGCCCCTATTATGGGTTATGAAAGGTTCATATTTTGGTTTTGGGAGTTCCCAACAACAGGTTGACATGCACGCAAGGTCAAAAAACACTTTCATTTTCTTATAATATGCATTTATTTTTACCTTATTTGCTCAAGGACTCCCAAACGATTCGTTCAACGATTCATTTTTCCAAACCCCTCCTTTGCGTGACGCTAAACTGCGGTGATTGGTCCGATTTCATTTAAAACAGTGTTTGTGAGCTTTTAACGCTCCAAAAGCGGCACCTCGTGGTCAAGAATGAATTTGCATTTTCATTCAGACCAAGGCAAAAATCCAAGTTCCCTTTCATAGGTTCACTTCAATGCTGCGATGATGTCATCGCTATGGGAAACACCTCCGGTGTGACGAATGTCTGAAGCCCTTATATCATCACGCCAATTTATTGGCCAAATAGCGCTTAGCATCACGAACATCATGTATGTTATATCAGCATGCTGTGCACTATTTCATCAGATTTCATTTCTTTCAGGAAGCGAAATCCTGAAATCCCCATCTTACAGTGAGCTGTTAGATGTCGTCACGTGTGCTGTAGACATACTCGGGCTAGACTGGGACAGCGAGCTGGACAATCGATTTTTAACTAGCCGCACTCCATCCCAGCCCCGTAGGCCTCTCCCCTTTTTCCAAGATCTCCACCAAGAGGTTTCGAGGTCTTGGAAGCAACCGTTCTCGGTGCAAATTACTAATCCCGCTGCCGCTGATTTCGCCATGGTTTCCAAAATGGCGGAACACGGTTATGTGACGATGCCGGTCGTTGAGGAGACTCTTGCGGCACATCTCGCGCCAAATTCAGCTCCATCCTGGAAATCTCGCTCCCTTTTGCCGTCTAAGATGTGTAGAGTTATTTCTGCTTTAGTCGGAAAATCTTACATGGTCACTGGACAGGCCGCGGCCACACTTCATTCCATGGGTGTACTTCAAGCTTATCAAGCTGATGTACTTAAGGAGCTGGATGAGGGGGAAGGCCTGACGCCCGAGACGGTTAAAGAGCTCAGGTGAGCTACGGACTTGGTGCTTAGAGCTACCAAGCATACAGCTCGAGTGGTGGGCAGGTCCATGGCGGGCATGGTGTCAGTTGAGAGCCACCTTTGGCTCACTCTCACTGCCATAAAAGAGAAGGATAAGACTTTTCTTTTGGATGCCCCCATCTCTAATGATGGCCTGTTTGGGGATTCGATTACTATTGTCGTGGAGAAGTTTCATGCAGCAAAACAGCAATCTGCAGCTTTTTGCCAACTCATTCCAAGCAGATCCAGGGAGACTGAGCGTCAACCAACTTTAATTCGTTCACGTTCGTCTTCTACACAGCGCCCTTGCGAGGTCCAGCGACGTGAGCCTTCGCCTATGGCACCCCCTCATAAGGATTGGGGTCCTAGGTCTCGTCCACCAGCTCGCCAACGCAAATGGATAGACCTGAGTTCGACGACCAAGGCCTCTTGTTCTCAGGCTCCTAGTAGCAGTTCTTGATTTCCCTGCTCATTTTCGGAGGCCAGCCCCTCCTTTGGAGAGTCTTGACGAACCGCAAAAGCATATTCGCCTCTCTCACTGTGGCCTCCCGGCTCAGATCTTAACTGTTCCGCTGCATACTGCGCCTCTTGGTGGTTTTAGATCGAGTCCTAACGACGAGCACATCCTCAGACAATCTGTGCCCTTTGGTCTTCAGAGTTCGCGAGAAAGATCTAGGGTCACGTACGCATGGCCCCTTTATGATGGCCGCCAAAGCCCACACTTTCAAAAAGATGACGGGCTGGCCCGATCGAACATCTGGTTGTCTTCCGGTTACAGAGGTCCCCGCCACTCAGGTGCTTCGGGGCCCTGTGCAAAGATCTCAGGTGCTGACCTCATCAGATGTGGTAACCCCACACATGCTACCTGTGTTGGCAGACGCCAGTGGCTTTCTGCAACTAGGAGATGTTCTGGCACCTGCAGTTCAACCATTGCAGAACGTAGAACGGTTAAGACCCCTGGCAGACTATTGGGCCGCGTGGAGACGCTTGACCACTATGTACCATAGTGGGTACTATGTACCATTCGTTATGGTTACACCATTCAATTTCGAAAAGGGCCGCCTCCCTTCAACGGAGTTCGTCCCACGACGGTGCGTCCTTGGGAGGTCTCAGTTTTGAATCAGGAAATCATGTCACTCTTGGAGAAAGGGGCTATAGAAGAAATACTCCCCACTCAGATAGAGTCAGGCTTTTACAGCCGATATTTTATTATGCCCAAAAAGGATGCCGGTTCACGTCCGATTCTGGACTTTACGTCGTTTAAATCTTGCACTCAGGGTGAGCAAATTCAAGATGTTGACGATGAAGTCCATTTTGTCTCATATCCAACCAGGAGATTGGTTTGTGACCATCGATCTGAAGGATGCATACTTTCACATCCAGATCGTCAAGAGACACAGGAAGTTCCTCAGGTTTGCTTTCAAGGGCAAAGCTTACCAATTTTGTGTTCTTCCATTTGGACTAGCTCTGGCTCCTCGTACATTCACAAAATGTATGGACGCAGCTCTGGCCCCGTTGCGGCTCCAGGGCGTCCGAATTTTGAACTGTCTGGACAATTGGCTAGTATTAGCTCAATCTCAGAATCAGGCATTAGCACATCGAGGCTTAGTGCTCGATCATCTGAGGAGTTTAGGATTGCGGGCAAACCTACGAAAGAGTGTTTTGATGCCAAGTCAGCAAACAACCTTTCTGGGGGTGGACTTGGATTCTTGCACGATGCGGGCACGTCTGTCCCCCACACGTGTACAGTCACTACAGACCTGTCTGAGTCAATTCAGGACAGGTCGTGTAGTCCACGTAGGTTTATGCCTCAGACTGTTGGGCTTGATGGCAGCAGCGTCCCCTGTGGTTCGGTTGGGCCTGCTCCACATGCGGCCCTTTCAGTGGTGGATTAAGAGCCAGAATATTTCACCCTATTGCCACCCGCTCCACAGAATCACGATAACTCGCAGGGGCTTTCGCGCCCTGAGCCCGTGGATGAAGCCCCATTTCCTTCAGAAAGGGGTCCAGCTGGGGTCGTTCTGCCGTCGCAAGACGATTATGACGGACGCGTCCCTGACGGGCTGGGGAGAGGTCCATAAAGGTCGCCCAGTACAGGGAGTCTGGACGGAGCTACATCACAGTTGGCACATAAATCGCTTGGAGCTAATGGCAGTCTTTCTGGCTCTCAAACAGTTTTACCCCAATTGAAGTGTTGCCATGTTCTAGTCAGGATGGACAACATGGCTGTGGTCTCGTACCTGAACCGGCAAGGAGGATTATGTTCTCGCCCCCTCTGCAGGCTGGCGAGGCGTGTTCTCCTTTGGGCTCAGACAAGGTTCCTGTCGGTCAGAGCAGCCCATGTCCCAGGCCACCTGAATGCAGGGGCAGACTTGCTCTCGAGGCAGAGTTTAGAGGCCGGAGAATGGAGACTACACCCCTTGGTGGTAAGTCTCATATGGCAGAAGTTTGGCCGAGCGGAACTGGACTTGTTTGCTTCGAGCATGACTACGCATTGCCCGCTCTGGTTTTCCCTGTCTCCTCTGTTGCCTCTAGATCTGGACGCTCTAGCCCATGACTGGCCCAGGACCAGTCTTTATGCTTTTCCTCCGATCTGGCTGCTGCCAGCGGTGCTGTTCAGGGTACGGTCAGACAGAGAAGAGAGTTTGCTGTTGGTGGCCCCACTGTGGCCCACTCAGACATGGTTTTCAGACCTGGTCAGTCTGCTAGTCGGCCCTCCTTGGGAGGTTCCCCTCAGACACGAACTGCTGACGCAAGCTCGGGGCACGATTTGGCATCCTCAGCCGGACTTATGGAGGTTGTGGGTGTGGCCCCTGAGCGGAGTACACTAACATGTTCCGGTTTCTTGGCTGAGATAACCGACACCATTATTAATTCTAGGGCTCCCTCCAAGAGACGCTTGTATGCCCTTAAGTGGAGATTGTTCGCCTTGTGGTGTAGGTGTCGCAACCTGGACCCAGTCCATTGCCCTGTTGCATCAGTCCTGAAGTTTCTTCAGAGTCGTTTTTCTGAAGGGGTGACTCCTGCCACTCTTAAAGTGAATGTGGCAGCCATATCTGCTGAGCATGTACCCACGGAGGGTGTTTCAGTTGGTCGTCATCCTTTGGTCTCCCGTTTTATGCAAGGTTCGAGATGGCTTAGGCCTTTCTGTCTTGCACAAGTCCCTTCTTGGGACTTATCTATTGTTTTAGAAGGCCTGGAGGGCCATGCATTTGAGCAGTTAGAGTCAGAAAAACTGTTGACACTATAAGGCAGTCCTTCTGTTGGCATTATCCTTCCTGAAGAGAGTAGGGGATCTGCAGGCTCTTTCCATCAGCCCTTCATGTATGGACTTTGCCCCCGGGCTGGTCAAAGTTTTTTTGCGACCCAGGCCTGACTATTTTCCTAAAGTAGCTTTGACTCCATTTCGATTTCAACAAGTGGTCTTGGAGGCTTTTTCCCCTGATGAAACTGGGTCAGGAAGCCAGAGTCTCTGCCCGGTGAGGGCATTGAAGGTCTATGTTGACCACACAGCCCAGTGGCGTGGATTGGACCAGTTGTTTGTGTGTTTTGGTGGTAAGAGTAGAGGGTCTGCTGTCACCAAACAGAGAATGTCGCATTGGATAGTGGAGGCTATCTCTCTGGCCAATGAGGCGCGTGGCTTGACTTCGCCTCTGGGACTGCGTGCTCATTCCACTAGAGCAGTAGCTTCTTCTCAGGCTTCCTTTAAAGGATCTTCGTTGGATGATGTCTGTGCTGCGGCAGGATGGTCCTCTCCTAGCACTTTCGTCAAATTCTACAGTCTGGACGTGAGGATGGCTCCTGGCTCCCAGGTTTTATCCGCTTGAGCAGACGCTTTCCCTGGTTTCCAGCTATCTGAGGTATTTAAGGCGTTATGGTATAGCGTTCCCATAGCGTTGACGTCATTGCAGCATTGAAGTGAACCTATGAAAGGGAACGTCTCGTTTACATATGTAACCCTGGTTCCCTGAATAGGGGAACGAGATGCTGCGATGCTGGCTGTTCCGTACCTCCGATAGCGCTTCCTTCGTCATGTGGAAATCTGATGAATTAACGCGCAGCATGCTGATATAACGTACGTGATGTACGCGAGGGGCAGTGCTAAGCTCTATTTGGCCAATAAATTGGTGTGATGGTATTAGGGCTTCGGACATTTGTCACACCGGAGGTGTTTCCCATAGCGATGACGTCATCGCAGCATCTCGTTCCCCTATTCAGGGAACCAGGATTACATACGTAACCGAGACATTTTCCCAGGTCTGCGCGTGCAACAAGTGGGCGGGCAATATGCTAATGCTTCATTTTGACGTCAACATGAAATGGCTTAGGATTTGTTTTAAAAACGACTCATTTCAATGATTCAGAGTCAACTCTTTCTTTTGAGAGGCAATAACTTTGTACACGGTGCACTTTCAGATTTAAAACTTTGCAGGATGTTTTCATTCACTTAGAGCTGTGTTACACACTGCATGAAAGCTCATTTTCAAATATCCATAATAGGGGCACTTTAATATACAGCGCTGGCCAAAATGATTAGAACTCTAGTATTTTCAGCAGCTAAAAAAAAAAGTTTTAAGTCAATTATTTCTATATTTTGCTGTAGCGTCAGTAGGAAATATCAGTTTACATTTCCAAACATTGATTTTGTCATTAATTGTAATAATCCAGTGAGATTTTAGTTTGCTCCACACAGAGATCTGATCTGATCATCATCAGTCTGTCTGGAATGACATGAAGAAACAGAACAAACTGAGACAGACTAAATCCAGAAGAACTGTAGAGAACAACGTCTCCAAGACGCTTCAAGAAACAAAGCTTCTGAGAAACTGCTCAAGTGCACCGAGAGCAAAAGCTGCTTTAAACACAAAGGATGATCACACCAAATGTTGATTTAATGTAGTTAATAGAAGGCAACTGATAAAGAAAATCTATTTCTGACATTATTTTTGACATCATCCTCATTTTACAGCATTTTTACACAAAACTTTTAACAGTGCTGTAGCTTTGCAGGTAGGTTTCTTGAAGTCTCTTGGAGACACAGTTCTTCTGGATTGAGTCTGTCTCAGTTTGTTCTGTTTCTTCATGTCATTCCAGACAGACTGATGATGATCAGATCAGATCTCAAAAATCTCACTGGATTATTACAATTAATGGCTAAATGAATGTTTGGAAATGTAAACTGATATTTCCTACTGACACACTACAGCAAAAGATACACACTGTGACCCGCACCAGTCACTTAGTGCACCACTGGACTGCCCACTACCTCAGTCAGTATTGAACTGACCCCACTCAACTACCTCTTCTGTCACTTTAAACAGCCTGATAAGCTATTTTTGCACTACACTCTTTATATCTGCACAGTTTTCGTTTTGTTAAGCTCTTTTTGCACTACACTCATATCTGCACAGTTTTGTTTTGTTTAGTTTTATTTATTTAACCGATTTGCATTTCATCTGCCATGTGCCTTATGCCACTTAATCTAACTCTTTTCTACAATGTCCTTATTTGTATATTTGTATAGTTTGTTTTTATATTTTAAACTGTATTTATTTGCATTCTACGTCTACTGTTAGTGTTTTGTTAACTGTATGCACCATGGGTCTGAGAGTCACGCAATTTCAATTCTCTGTATGTATGTGCTGTACATGTGGCAGAATTGACAATAAAGCAGACTTTGACTTTGACTTTGAGATAGAAATAACTGACTTAAAACCATTTTTTTAGCTGCTGAAAATACTAGTGGCCTACTCATTTTGGCCACCACCGTATTTCTGAGGAATCTGTGAAGATGAAGAGCATCAGAAATCATCTGGATCACATTCATGGCTTCCTCTTGACTTTGGACAGAAACTTTCAAGTCTTCATAAGACTTTATTTATTTCCTAATCTGTGTGACCTGGAAACTAACTTCTGAGATTAAGTGCTTGCGTTTGCTCTAATCTGAACAGCGTGTCTGTAGTGTGAGATATCAGGTTTACCAGCGGCTCTCCTGCTGTCAGCGATGCATGATGGGAAGGCCAGAGCCGCATGAGGTCAGCTGACTCACCTGGAACGACTGCATCATCAGACACAAACACAAGATCAAACAGGAGACAATAAATCATTACAGCTCAACTGGAAATGACACAGTAAACATATTCTGCTCACAAGTGAATATAGAATTAAATAGGAATAGTTCTGATGCAGTGACACATTTCTACAAATCTGATGAAGAAACAAACTCATCCTGATCTCAGATGGCCTGAGGGTGAGCACATTTCCAGCACATGTTTTAGATGAGTCCAAACAGCTGATAAAAACATCACAATAATCCACAAGTAATCCACAGCACTCCAGTTCATCAGTTAACATCTGGAGAAGACAAAAGCTCAAACAAATCCAGCATTAAGATGTTTTTAATTCAAATCCGAGTCTATAATCCATAATAACTCTTCCTCCAGTGAAAAAGTGCATCTGCTGTTGTCTCTCTCATCAAAATTCAGCCACATATTTGTTTAGAGCTGTTTTGTCTTGTAAACGCTGCTTGATCTGTGCAGATTTCTCTCCTGATTCAGACCAGAACACTTTTTCACTGGAGGAAGAGTTATTAAGGATTATGGACATATAACATACATGATTGAGTTCAGATGATTTGCTGGCAGATGTTTTTTTTCTCAGTAACATTGGAGACCAAGAGACTGTGAGGAACAATGAGTCCTTCAGCATCATGTGAGGAGGTTTGGAGCTGCGGTGTGTTCATGCGATGCGTGTGGAGTGTGTTATGAACACAATGATCACAGTATAATGGCGTTCTGTGTGTTGGGCTGCGGTGATCCACCGGCACATGACTGTCGTCAGCAGCTCACAAGAGACTCATTACAGCACAAACAGCCACTGTAACACACCAACAACCTATAGTGCAACACATGCATTTATACACAGAGTTACTCTAAACAGAACCAGAACCTGTAGAACCTAATCTTGAAGAGAAGAACAATAAATAAATAACAAATAAAATACTGCACTGCAAAAAAAAAATTAAAAAATCATGTTCTTCCTCAGTATTTTTGTCTTGTTTTCCAGTGGAAATAAGTCAAGTCAAGTCAAGTCACCTTTATTTATATAACGCTTTTAACAATACAGATTGTGTCAAAGCACTTAACAGTATCAAATTGGAGGATAGAGTGTCAGTAATGTATAATAAGAAGATTAAACACTCAATTTTCAGTTAAAGGCATTTCATTATTGAATTCAGAGATCTCATTGTCTAGCTCAGTTTAGTTTAAATAGTATCTATGAAATCAAATTGATGATAATCGTTAGAAATTAAGTCAAGATACACTGACAGTCAAAAGTTTTTGAACAGTAAGATTTTTAAAGTTTTTAGAGAAGTTTCTTCTGCTCACCAAGCCTGCATTTATTTGATCCAAAGTACAGCAAAAACAGTAACATTGTGAAATATTTTTACTATTTAAAATAACTGTTTTCTATTTGAATACATTTAAAAATGTAATTTATTTCTGTGATCAAAGCTGAATTTTCAGCATCATTACTCCAGTCTTCAGTGTCACATGATCCTTCAGAAATCATTCTAATATGCTGATTTGCTGCTCAAGAAACATTTATTATTATTATTATTATTATTATTATCAAGATTTAAAACAGTTGAGTACATTTTTTTTCAGGATTCTTTGATGAATAGAAAGATCCAAAGAGCAGCATTTATCTGAAATAAAAAAACTTTTGTAACATTATACACAATACCATTCAAATTAAAGCTTGGATTTTTGGAGAGTTTTGATATATTTACGGTAGGAAATTTACAAAATATCTTCATGTAACATGATCTTTACTTAATATCCTAATGATTTTTGGCATAAAAGAAAAATCAATAATTTTGACCCATACAATGTGTTTTTGGCTGTTGTTACAAATATACCGGTGCAGGGTCACATTTGTTCTTGTTTTAAGCATAAAGTCATTTTTAAAGACATTTTTCAGAAAACACTTCATATCTTAAGTTATTTTGCATCTCCAGTAAATGTGTTTTGATTTAAGGATATTTAGATATTTGCACTGGAAAACAAGACAGAAATACTGAGGAAGAACCTTTTTTACGGTGTATATATTCTTTCAGAAGATCATAATAGCATACGAAGTTCAGATTGTGAGTCTCTCGTGAACAAACGTGCTCTTTCTCCAGTGTTGGGTCATAATGAGGAGGAATGAGGAGGAGACGCATATAAACGCACTGAGATCCTCATCTGCTGCTCCTCCGTCTTTCTGCTGCTCATCGACAGGTACTGTGATCTCCAGCTTCACCTCAAAATGCTGGAATAGCCAGAAATGATGTGCTGTAATTATAGTTATCACCAACATTCATCTAATTTGATGTGTTATGAGATCTGAGTCATTAGATTTAATCCTGTTGTTGTGATATTGTAGATTTACGGCAGTTGTTTTGTAAAGATCATTCAGCTCATGTTTGACTCTCAGTTCTTAAATATTGATTTAAAATTCACACTTTTAGCAGACAGATCACTATTATAAATATTTGAATAAATATTTGAAAGAATTAAAATAACTAAAAATTTAAAAGATATGCACTAATGGTCAAAATGTGAATATCTGTTAAACTGTAATTTATTTCTGTGATGCGCAGCTGAATTTTCAGCATCATTACTCCAGTCTTCAGTGTCACATGATCCTTCAGAAATCATTCTAATATGCTGATTTACTGCTCAAGAAACATTTCTGATTATTAGCAAAGCTGAAAATATTTTTATTTATGCTAAAATCATTTTTATTCATCAAGGACACATTAAATTGATCAAAAGTGGCAGTAAAGACATTTATAATGTTACAATAGATTTCTATTTTAAATAAATGCTGTTCTTTTGAACTTTCTATTCTTCTATTCTATTTCTATTCTATTGTGAATCCTGAAAAATAAAATGTATCATGGTTTCCACAAAAATATTGTGCAGCACAACTGTTTTCAACATTGATAATAATCAGAAATGTTTCTTGAGCAGCAAATCAGCATATTAGAATGATTTCTGAAGGATCATGTGACACTGAAGACTGGAGTAATGATGCTGAAAATTCAGCTTTGATCACAGAAATAAATTACAGTTTAACAGATATTCACATAGAAAACAGCTGTTTTACGTTCTAATAATATTTCACAATTTTTACAGTATTTGTGATCAAATAAATGCAGCCTTGCTGAGCAGAAGAGACTTCTTTTAAAAGAAAAAAATCTTTATTATTCCAAACTTTTGAGTGATAGTACCGTTCTAGTGATAGTCAGTATCAGGATCAGTATTAAGGTGTTAAAAGGATACTAACTCACTCACCAATGAACACTGTCATGCTTTATCATCATTGTTCAGCGTGTCAGTGAATCAGACGCAGTACAGATGGTGAAGTCGGTTGAGTGGATCTGTAATGATCTGTAATGGTTTATCTCACAGGTTCAGGTCCATCATGAGTTGTCCGTCCTCTGGTCAGCAGGGCGTTTACCCACAAACCCCTCAGCAGTGGCCCGGTCAGCCCTGCCCACCCTGCTGGTCCTGCCCACCCGCTCAGCCCAACTGGCCTGTTAACCAGCCCAGCGCAGCGGTTCCTATGACCTGGCCGCTCCAACCAACCCAACCGGGCTGGCCCAACCCTACAACAATTCAACCAACCCAACCAATCCAACCAACCCAACCAATTCAACCAACCCAACCAATCCAACCAACTCAACCAACCCAAACAATTCAACCCTTTCAACCAGTGCAGCCAAACCCACCCATTCAGCCCAGCTGGCCTGCTCAACTACCCACCCCAGCGGGTTACCAGCCGTCTTCAGTGTGGCACGGTAATCCTGGTCAGCCCGGTTGGCCCGGTCAGGGGCCCACAGGAGGAGCACCGCAGATGTGGCCCCCAGCACCAGCCACCGCTCCTGTAGTAAGAGACTGAACCAGCGCTTTACATTTAGTCATTTAGCAGACGCTTTTATTTAAAGCAACTTAGAAGCAATCAAAACCAACAAAAGAGCAATAAAATGTGTCCCTGGAGCACAAAAGCAGTCATAAGTAGCACAGGTATATTTGTAGCAATAGCCATAAATACATTGTATTGGTCAAAATTATCCATTTTTATTTTATGCCAAAAATCATTAGGATATTAAGTAAAGATCATTTTCCATGAAGATATTTTGTAAATTTCCTACCGTAAATATATCGAAACTTAATTTTTGATTAGTAATATGCATTGCTAAGAACTTCATTTGGACAATTTTAAAGGTGATTTTCTCAATATTTAGATTTTTTTGCACCCTCAGATTCCAGATTTTCAAATAGTTGTATCTCAGCCAAATATTGTCCTATCCTAACAAACCATACATCAATGGAAAGATTATTTATTTATGTATTAATCTCAGTTTTTAAAAAATTACCATTATTACTGGTTTTGTGGTCCAGGGTCACATTTTGTTAAGACGTGTTACAAATAGAAGACTGATACATTGAAAAAAGTGCTGTTCTTCCTCAGTATTTTGTCTTGTTTTATATCTAAACATGCTTAAATCAAGATGTATTTACTGGAGAAGCAACAAAATTATTAGGTCTGTTAGATATGAAGTCTTGTTTTCTGAAATATCTACCAAAATGAAGTGGATTTATGCTTAAAACAAACAAAAAAAAAACAACAACAAACAAAAAAAAAAAACATCTGTCATTGGTGTGGGAACAACCTTTTAATTCAAAGGGAAAAGCAGAATCATTTTGTCAGCCCACATATTTGTAAACTCCCTTAATTTTGACATTTAAAAAAAAAAAGAAAAAAAAAAAGACTCAGTATCTTCAGTCATTTTGCATCTCAAGTAAATATATCTTGATTTATGAATTTGTTTATATTTACAATGGAAAACAAGACAAAAATTCTAAGAAAAAAAAAAAAAATATATATATATATCTACGTCATGTCGTGATCTCTTAGCTGACTTAAAAGAACACAAACTTTAAATCTTCAAGATTGCAGCAAACTGGAGTAGATTGTATATTGTTACACTTTTGATGTATTTTATGCTAAATTATATTTTTAATAAAGTATGTGTTAAATATACTTAAAAAAATACCTGTGACATCATGTAAAGACCGTTGCAGCATCTGAAGAAGTTTGCGTGTACAAAGTCTAGTATGACCACAAAAATAAACTGCAAAATAAAGAGGTTTATCCACTTGTAACAGGGAGGAAATATATATTATATAGTTACTAAGGTCAAATTTCGTGTGTCCAATCAAACTCTACAGTATTTCAGCACTAATTCATTTTGTGGAATCTAATCAAATCAGACAGATGAAGCACGGACAGACTGATTCTCAAAAACATCAACTAAACCACAGAAGATAAAAGAAAATACTACATGAAACACTGCAGTGATGAACTACCTCCTGTTGAAACTCTATTGAGTGCATGATTGTAAAATCCTGAATCAAATCCAGTTGAAAAGTTCTGCTCAGTGTGTTCAGCTTTAGCTATGTTGACTAAATGATGTAGAAATATCATTCTGTGATGTTCCTGAGCCTATCAATGTTTTCTGTTTTTCAGGTGGTTCCTTTCAACATGAATTTTCCCCGCGGCATCTACGACAAGCTAATGCTGACCATCAGAGGACAGATTAAACCAGATGCCAAGATGTAAGTCAGCACTCAAGATCACACTTTTAATGTATTTATGGTTAAATTTCAGAACTTACTGAAAATAGTCCTTCACACACCCAAATCATTCACAAAAGTCCAGTATAAACTCACACTTGCTTAATCCCACATTATTTGCAAAGTTTCGTTCAATCAAACGTCCTCAAGCTGGAGCGAAACGTTACAAATAGTGCTGTCAAATGATTAATCGCATTTAAAATAAAAGTTTTTGTTTACATAATGTGTGTGTGTGTGTGTGTGTGTAGGGTAGACTGAGTACAGTAGAGACACTTTCTGCTCTTTTCATCACTACACAAAAACTAATGCTGAAGTGATTTTTCACATGGTATTTCTTTTGCTTGTGTACTAAAATATCATAAATTGATAATAGCCATAAGTAGTTTTTATTTTCCACAATTAGCTCATAAACATGAGGTGCATTTTTGTCTCAACTGTCCCCATATGGTGTTGAGACACCCTCTTAATGCTCTAAAGTTAGCTAACCATTTATTGCAAATGTAATAAATTACAAAACTACAGTTTTAAATAATTACAGTTTAAAAATAAATTTATTTGCTTCATTTAATTCATATTCAGTTAAACAAAACAGGAACAAATATTTAACACTACAAAAATATATGACAAACAGTACAAATGTAAACATAGCAGTAAAAATAACAATATACATACCTGTATATTCTATAATCCTACCCCTAAACCATACGCATCACTCGAATCTTTTGGCATTTTTACATTTTCTATCATTCTGTATGATTTATAAGCTTGTTTCATCATGGGGACCTAAAATATATCCCCATAAGGTGAATTTACTGGTATACTTGTGGGGACATTTGGTCCTCATAAAGTAGATAATCACAGTACACAAACACACACAGCCTCTGTATGCATTTTATTTTCTATGATTGAACTGTTACTGTATACAGTATATAACCTATAAAGGGTCTCAACTGTACCCACTTTACCACCTTGTATATTTCTTAAAATGCTATGTAATCCTTTTAACATTCATGTTAGAAAATGTCCATTAATAATAGACAGTTGAAATATCACAAATATAATTTTTTTTAATTTGCGTAGCTTATGTGTAAATGTGACTTTTATCCTATTATCATAACACTGTACAACAGCATGTGAAGCAATGAGACCAATCCGTGTACAGCTGATACACTGTCTCAACCGTACCCCACTGACACGCTCGCACGCTTCTCTAGATTATGAAAAGACCTTGCGTGGCACAATGTCATAAAATATGTCTATTTTTAGAGCACAGAGTAACGTTTGCAATGATATATGTTAGGTTTAACAATCATAAAAGAATAATAAGCTATTCATTGTGGAAGGAACACGGTGAAATGAAAATCTTACCTTATCTTCAGAGTGGAAAGACACACACATTTAAAGAGAACACTAATACACACCTGTGGAGCAAAAACCACAGCTCGGGGTTCTTTGTTTCAACTGTACCCACATCTCAGATGTACTCAGTCTACCCTACTGTGTATATTTATGTATATATAAATAAATACACACACACACACATGTATATATTTAAGAAAAATATGTTGTTTATATCAGTGGTTTTCAAACTTGTTCCTAGGGACCCACAGCTCTGCACATTTTGCATGTCTCCCTAATTTACACACCTGATTCAGATCATCAGCTCATTAGGAAAGAGCTCCATGAACTCAAATGAGTGTGTCAGATAAGGGAGACATGCAAAATGTGCAGAGCAGTGGGTCCCGAGGAACAGGACTGAAAACCACTGGTTTATATATTAAATATATTTGTATATAATATAAATATATACACATGTAAATACTTTCAAAATATATACTGTGTGTGTCTTTACATAATAAATATACACAGTATGCACACATATATTATGTAAACAAAAACTTATTTTGGATGCAATTAATTGTTTGACATTACTAGTTAGAAATAAAATGTTGTGAAGATTTAAAGGAATCATTCACCCAAAAATGAACATTGTCATTATTTACTCTCTTTCAAGCTGCTGTTGAGTTTCTTCTTCTGTGGAGCACAAAACAAGAACGTTCCTGGTACCCATTGACCTCCATATTATGGAAAAAGTACTGTGGAAGTCAATGAGGACCAAAAACTGTTTGGTAAATTTATCAAAATATCTTCTTGTGTGTTCAACAGAAGAAAGAAACTCAACTTGTAAACAGAGGCGGACACTAGTGAAGTATTGTTACTTTGCTCAAGTAAATTTAAAAAGTATCTGTACTTTATCAGTGTATTCTTTGGAAAACTTTTACTTCACTACATTCTAAACCATAATGTCGTACTTTTTACTGCACTACATTTCATAAATAAAAGTTTTTTTTATCTTTAATACTTAAGAACATTAAAAATGTAGTTCTTTCTTGTACTCAAGTAAATCTTTGAATTACTTTGACTTGAGTAAAAGAAAGAAAGTAATAGATTTCTAATGTAATTAAGTATTAAATGATATTTAATATGAAACGTAGTGCAGTAAAAAGTACAATATTATGCTTTGGGATGTTGTGAAGTAAAGTTTTCTAAAGAAAAACACTGATAAAGTACAGACACTTGAAAAGTACTTTTAAAGCAAAGTAAAAATACTTCATTACTGTCTGCCTCTGATTATAAATGATGACAGACTGATCACCTTTGGCTCAACTATCCCGTTAAGTTTGAGCAGAATATCATTTAACTTGAAATCATAAATAAATGACTCCAGATCTTAAAACGAACAGAGTTTGATTCTTTGTCAAGTGTGTCCCTGGAGCACAAAATCAGTCATAAGTAGCACAGGTATATTTGTAGCAATAGCCAACAATACATTGTATGGGTCACAATTATCAGTTTTTATATTATGCCAAAAATCATTAGGATATTAAGTAAAGATATTTTGTAAATTGCCTACTGTAAATATCAAAACTTAATTTCTGATTAGTAATATGCATTGCTAAGAACTTCATTTGGACAACTTTAAAGGTGATTTTCTCAATATTTAGATTTTTTTGCACCCTCAGATTCCAGATTTTCAAATAGTTGTATCTCAGCCAAATATTGTCCTATCCTATCAAACCATACATCAATGGAAAGATTATTTATTCATCAATTTAAAAAAAATTGACCCTTATGACTGGTTTTGTGGTCCAGGGTCACAAATGGCTTTTGAAGCAATCGTTGGTTTGTCGTTTCTTCTGTCTCAAGGTTCACGATCAACTTTCTGCGCGGTAATGATATCGCTCTCCACATCAATCCTCGATTCAGCGAAGGAGGGAAACCGGTTCTGGTCCGCAATCACAAACTGGGTGACCGCTGGGGGACAGAGGAGCGGGATCTTCTGTCTCCGTTCCCCTTCATGCCTGGCCATCACTTTGAGGTAAACGACTCGCTGCAAGATCCTCTGCCTAAAAAGCGCTTCTTCCCGTTTAAGGGTGGACACTCCAAACAGTGAATGACTCTGACCCTCACGTCTCTCTGTAGATGAAGATCCTCTGCACCTTCACTGAGTTCAAGGTGGCCGTCAACAACACGCCAGCGTTTGACTTCCAGCACCGAATCAAAGAGGTCAACCAGATCGACCGCATCAACATTCTGCACGACGTCATGCTCACGTCCGTCAATGTGGACACACTCCCATGAGCCTCAGCACATTAAACCACAGCGGCATCACACGACTAAACTTCAAGATCCCTCAATAATAAAACACAAAACCCTCTTCAGCTCTCATGCAAACATCACGACTGGACTCACAAACACCTTTTCCATCAACGGTCATTTTGACCCGGAGAGGATTTCCTTTATCCTGAAAACGATAGTTAACGACCGCTCAACACAGGACATACAGTCAAACCAGAATTTATTCAGACACCTTTCTCACATTATCTACTAGAGTTTAGAAAATGGTAATAAAATATGACAGGAACTCAAGAGTTAAACAAATTCATCTTGATAATGTCAGATAACTTTGATAGAAAGGTATGTAATAAAACATGCTCAGGTCAAAGTGTCAAATCACATTTTTGGTCCCAAATTTTTACTGGCAGTCCACTGTATGAAGAATATTTGGGTTACAATGCGTCAGGGTTTACTTTATTTTGCTGTCCTCACTTACATAAATCAACTATAAATTCCTGTACCCACTAGTAAAAAATTATATCTGTGTCTGAATTATTTTTGGTTTGACTGTAACAACTTCACAAAAAAAAAAAAAAAAAAAAAAAATCCGTAATTTTTTTTTACTTTTTCCTGGATTTTTTTTCACACCTTGTTACACTTTTGGTGTTTCTTGTCAAAAATGGCCTTCAAAAAATGCTTGTAATTTTCTCATTATGCTATTTTATTAGCAAATATTAAATTCAAACTGTTTACTAACCTTTTCCTCCCCCAGTTAGCATGTTCTGAATTAATTTTTTGGCGCTGACTGATTGTAGGCCTCATTGATGGGAACTCATGCTCCTCAATTTTTGAGTGAATATTGGCAAAATTATCCACAAATAATGATTTTGATAATTGTTAAAAAATAAATAAATAAATAAATAAATAAATAACATAAAAAGTTGACAAAAAGACTGAATCCAAGATTTGGTGATAATAGAGCATAACAGGAGATTTGTAAGCAATCAGAAAGGCTGGTCATTTGGACTGGGAACAGTAAATTAGAGAAAGGATTTACAACACAGAACAAGGGTTCAGTGAAAGATATAGAAATGGAACAAATGGAACATTAACCAAGAAATATTACCATCTTTACTTTTATACTGTCATATCTGTATTATATGGAAGATTCAAATGTCTGAGAAACTTGAGAATCTGTCAGTCAAACCTATGTTAACTTCAATCAGATTATCATGCTGAAGTTATCATTTGTGATGAATGTAATGTTGTGTGTTATGATACAGTGTGATTAAATAAACAGAATAACACTAATATATGCAAAACCCTACTAATGTTGAGTGTGAATTAAAGCATTATTTAAAGTAAATGAATCATGAATGATGAATGTGATCTACATCTATAACATATTTCAGTTTATTGTGTAAGAAATCAGGCCAAACAATCACTGATCACAAATAAATAAAAACATAAATAAGTTAATGGCTGATGATTAAATAATCAAGACAAAACACTAATATGAAATACTGCAGATTACAAACACATTAACTTATTTGGCAATAAAAGGTTAATAAAATGGACATTAAAAGCAATTAAAAACACAAATAATCTGGTAAAACTAAAAGCATATTAACATCCACAAGAGTAAACAGATATACATATCAGAAACTACAACTTCAAACCGCATCAGTTAAACATTCAAATGAGATATGCAAATATATGCATTATGAAACACCTGAAATGCAAAGTCATGAACTCTCTCTCTCACACACACACACTCACGCACGCACGCACGCACACACACACACGCGCACTCACACTCACTCACACACTTGCGCTCACACACACACACACACACTCGCTCACACTTGCACACACACTCTCACACTTGCACTCACACACTCGCTCACACACACTCTCACTCACTCACACACACACACTCACATGCACACTCTCACACACTCACTCACTCGCTCACACTCACTCGTGTATCTCTATGTGTCCTGATGGAGTCTCCTCTCCACAGAGCGCAGCAGCAGTTGTGAGTATTGCTCCAGTAATGCGAGCGTCTCCTTTCCCTGCTCCATCCTCAGGGCTCCAGATGATCCAGACACAGAGTCCAGCTCTGATCGCACCTGCAGCAGTGTGTCTGACATCAGCTCACGCATCTGCTGCTGTTCCGCACTGCGCTCGGCATCATGGGAGATCAGCTGAAACACCACACAGCAGTATAATAATCAATCAGTGCCCCTGATATCATGCTGCAGAAGAGACAGATTCACAGAATCAGGGGTCACTCACAGTCCTGTAGAGTCGCGTCGCTGTCCTCACGCTGCTGCACAAATCAGCTGCTGCCCGCCTGCAGAGCTCCAGACTGACCGACGCATCTGTCAACATCATCATCATCATCATCATCATCATCATCACCACCACATCAATGACAGTCATATACAGACAGCTGCTATGAAACTGTCTCAGCAATGGATGCTCTGCAGTGAATGGGTGCCGTCAGAATGAGAGTCCAAACAGCTGATAAAAACATCACAATAATCCACAAGTAATCCACACCACTCCAGTCCATCAGTTAACATCTGGAGAAGACAAAAGCTGAAACACATCCAGCATTAAGATGTTTTTAACTCAAATCTGAGTCCATAATCCATAATAACGCTTCCTCCAGTGAAAAAGTGCATCTGCTGTTGTCTCTCACATCAAAATCCAGCCACATATTTGTTTAGAGCTGTTTTGTCTTGTAAACGCTGCTTGATCTGTGCAGATTTCTCTCCTGATTCAGACCAGAACACTTTTCTCTGGAGGAAGAGTTATCCAGCTAACAGGGAATGTTCTCTGAACGTTCTGGAAAGGTTCTTTCAACATTATCAACAAACATTCTTCCAGTAACGCTAATGAAACATTTGTTCAGTTATTTGTTTTTAAAAACATTATTTTAAAAAATGTTAGCACAAAAACATTATTTAAACGTTGTTCATGGTATGTTTTTTCTGTAGCATTTCATTTTTTTTCTAAAGTTTTTTAAATGTTACACTTGTTGCAGAACATTCAGAGAACATTCAAAAGTAAAGTTTCCATAATGTATGAAAAATTACACAATGGAATGTTTCCTTGACATTTGCATAACCAAGATTCAGCTGATTTTAAAACATTTAACAAAACTGGATGTTTCATAACTTAACGAGAATGTTAACAAAACGTTCTCAGAACATATTTTTTTAAACTGGAATTACGGACTCATATTTGAGTTAAAAACGTCTTGATGGATTTGTTTCCAAAAAAGAAAAAGATGTCAAATCTGCCATCACACTGCAGCATTAACTAGCTTACAGTTATTCAACACCAAGGTAAGAAAACAAAGTATAGTGTTATAAATGTATATTACATTTTTAAAAAAGAAAATATAAAAAAATTGCTTAATTTACAATGTTAGTAACTGTGGAAAAGCGTCATCAGTCTGTGAAAAGTGTCCACAGAGACGGATCTCATGGCATCAGGCACTAAACCTTTATCAAAACAGCAAAAGAAACGAAACCAGCTGTAACGAATGAGAAAGCGTGAACTCACCCGAATCAGACGAGCGGCTGGAGGAGAGCGAGAAGAAGGGAGAGAAACCGAGAGGAAGGAGGCCAGACGAGTGAGGAAGAGGAAGAAGCGGCGGCACAGACGCCAGGAGAACGGAGGAAGAGCGGCGGCGCTGCACTGATAAAAATGATTTTGTGGTGAAGTAAATACTACGGAAAAAGAAACGTAATTCCTACATTAAATAATTTAGTTCAGGCAAGGAGTAAATTCTATATATTACTACTCAATTTAAGCTTGCATAAATTAAAGTTTGAACTCATACGTATATTTTACTTGAAATTGTTTGTTTTGTTTACAAGGATTCTTTAAGTAAATATCAAACTTATGATCCTGTTTTTCCCATCATGCACTGGGGTGTGAATAATTAAGTTTACATTTTTTGCTGTTTTTGAGTTGTATTTACACTGTTTTATGGTTGCTTTTGTTGTTAGGTTTGCTGTTTTGTGACATCTGGAGTTCATTTTCTACTCAAAATGACCCATTGATACTCAAACACTATCCACTGATTGTTATCATCATCGTGTATCGTGTGCCAGGTATTGACGTCTCTGTGTTCATTTAAGCAGTAACTACTTTGAGTAGACATTATCTTAAAAAAGGATCAGAAGCTGTCTGCTTGCTTGCTTACATGTTTGTAAGTGAACCACATCCTTTAATAGCATGATTTTTTTCAGTGCTACATTAAAGTTTACAAACCGTGACTGAGTGAAATGTACTTGAGTATTGCAGAGGTAGCATGAAAGAATTAAGTAGAAAATTCTCAACAACTCTAACTGGCCACGCTAAATTTACTTATTTCCTTTGCTAATTTTACATAACTTAGTTTAGTACATTTTACTTAATTCCATACTTAAATTTTACTTAAAAACATGTGTGCAAAAACTTGCAAAAGAGAAATTAAGTAAATTTTACTGTTTTTTTTTCAGCGTGCAAACCTGGATCATCAGGAGTGTCTGACGGCACAGAGAAGGCCTTGACCGCCGCTCGAGGACGCTCCGTCTGAGTCGTGGAGGAGGATGAAGCCTGGAGGCTCTGAGATGAAGCCGCTCTGGAGGACAGCGCTCTGGGAGTGTTAGAGAGGCAGGTCGGGCTGGACAGACTCTCGCAGGAGCCGCTGATGGACACAGAGCGGCTGGTTTTGGCCATGAAGCTGGTGGTGGGGCTCATGTAGGAGCGGCTCTGAGTCGGACTGTCCAGCGGCTGAGGAGCGTCCGTCTTCTCCAAACTCAGCTTGGGCAGAACGGGACGCACCTCTCGCCGCAGACGGGACGGAGTCAGGGACCTTCCTGCTGGGAAAAACAATAGAAAAAAAATAACACACATTAAAGGTATAGTTCATGAATAACATGGATAAAAGGGAGGGAAAGAGCTTGTACTGGCAGTGAATTGTGAGCACATTTAAAGCTAAAGCTGCATGATAAATAATCTAATGTCTAAATAAAATTAATATCACAATATGGCTGATTGAATTAATAAATATATGCTGAATATATGAATAAATGACACTGGATAATGAGCTACATGCGTGTAAATGAACACACACTCTGAAACATGCAGTGCACTGATTTAATTATTTGTAGCGAAAATAAAATGTATTAATGTTTGACAAAAGAATTTGACAGAAATATTAGCATTTATAGTCGCACTGTATTTTTTTATTATTTATTAAATACTAAATTGATTTTTTATTTTACAGCACAATAGTATTACAAATAATTTCTTTTGTTTAAAAATTTTATTCAATAATACTTGCAATAAAAGTCATAAACGAATAAATGTATACTGCAATAATACTTGCAATAAAAAGCTGCTAAATGAATAAATGTAAAATGTAAATAATTATTATTATTATTTTAGAATCATACTGAATAAGGCAAAACATGAAAACTCAAGTGGAAAGATTTTCTAAACTTGTTTTTGTTCTTGTTAAGAGTAAACCCAAATGAGGACAAAAAAATGTTTTTGCTAAAAGCATGGTTCACACTTAAAACAAGTATTCAAAGTAAACAGGTAATTTTTCAGCTTTTTAAATTGTTAATTTTTCATGCAGATGTGCTTCTATGAAATCACCCAATCATACTTTCGTTATTAATTCTTTCCAAATAGAGCTATTCAAGTCATCTGCAGAAAATCTGTATTTTTTTCCCCCATCACAATATATATCACAGAAAAACAAAACAAAATTGCAATGTCAGTTTTTTTTTCAATATTGTGCATTTAAAGCCTTAATTTAAGGGTTTAAAAAAAAAAAGGATGCAAAAACTCTCGTAAAATGATCTAATGTGATTCGAGCCGTATGTTCAGAGCGTTCTAAAGGCATTAGGGTCTGGTGAAAAATAACCCAAAAATTTCATTTATTATTTGTGACCCTGGACCACAAAACCAGTCATAAAGGTCAATTTGTTTGATTTATACATCATCTGAAAGCTGAATAAATAATCTTTCCATTGATGTATGGTTTGTTAGGATAGGACAATATTTGGCTGAGATACAACTATTTGAAAATCTGGAATCTGAGGGTGCAAAAAAAATTAAATATTGAGAAAATCACGTTTAAAGTTGTCCAAATGAAGTTCTTAGCAATGCATATTACTAATCAAAAATTAAGTTTTGATACATTTACGGTAGGAAATTTACAAAATATTTTCATGGAACTTGATCTTTACTTAATATATAATGATTTTTGGCATGAAAGAAAAATGGATCATTTTGACCCATACAATGTATTTATGCCTATTGCTACAAATATACCCGTGCTGCTTAAGACTGGTCACATTTAGCAAAAATCTTAATCATAAACGCTCTTTAAAACGATTTCATCTTAATCAGTGTGCTGTATTCCAGAGTCAGTCGTCTGCTGGTCATCAGATCAAAGCTGCAGGCGGTCAGACGCTCACGTTCATTGCTCCGGCTGTGTGCTGAAGCAGATTTCTGGAGTCCAGCTGCAGTCCTGCTGACAGGGCAGGAGACGCGGCTCAGGTACGGATGGCTCCTCTGCTGGACGCCGCTGACCGTCGGCTTCACTGCTGCGCTGGATCTGCTACGAGGAAACACTGAGTCTGCCCTGCACGTGGAGAACATCACGTTACTGCATCCAAACGCTGAGCTGGAGGAAAGCAGATCATTGTGAGAATACCTGCTCGAGGACGTCTGGCTGTGCAGACATGAGATGCTTCCTTCGGCTTTCATTCGAGACCCTGAGGACAAATCAATGACTCAAAAACATTACATTCATGCATTCAGCAGATGCTTTGATCCAAAGCGACTTACAAAAGAGGAACAGAATCTAGAGAGAGTTTACCTGCATCACTGGCGTCTGTCAGCGTCTCAGAGCTCCTCCTCCAGACGTCTTCATGCTGACCGCTCTCAGAATCACAGATGGGCCGTGTGCTGCTGTCACAGGATTCATCATCAGAGCCCAGCGCCTCCACATCTGAGAGGAGACCATAACACTTCACAATAACAGTACGTGAATAATCATGTACTAATAACTAAACTCAGTATTACTTTAATGTGCATTCGCATGTTGCATTCATGCATTTGGTGGCTATTATCATGCATTATCCTGGGAACTGATCCCACGACTCCTGGCTTTGAGCTACAGGAACGCTCAGATATATTTCATGACCGAAAGCATCTCACATGGAGCACGACGCTAGCAACAGTAAGCTCATAGGTTCGATTCCCAGTGACTGCATGAACTGATCAGATGTGAACTTTGAATGCACTGGAGGTTGTTTTGGATAAAAGTGTCTGTCAAATGTAAATGAAGAGTGCTTGAAATGATGTTTTCCACTAACAGAGCATCACTGCCAGTGAAACTCTCTTTAATAAAAAAAATATTCACTGTTTTAAATGGTGTGCTGTAGACATCTGATCACAAAGCAAAACAAAGGTAAAGCTTTGACACTCTGACACTAGCACTGAAAATGATAATGTTTTTTAACATTGTACTAAAACTTACTGACTTTGCTCACATAAGGTATAACTAAATAATAGTAATAATAGTAATAATAATAATAATAATAATAATAATAATAATAATAATAATGTTTGTATTTTTTTGGGATGTTTTGTTAAACTCTTCCTGATCAAAAATAACTGGCCTATCTAAAATTGCTTGTAATTTTCTCATTATACTATCTTATAACCAAATTCTAGATTTTTGTTAACACACATTTTTTGTGTAGTTAACTCTAATACCCCGTGTGTGAGGTTTTACCGTGGTTTGGGGCGTCTGGACTGGATCCTCCGCTGCCGTAGCCCACAGACGCTCCGCTGACGGGACTCTGGGCTTCTTCTGCTCTCTCAGACAGAGCCTGAATCCGGTCAGACGCAGCGGGCAGGCTGCTGGAACACAGATCCGGATACAGAACCACACCCTCGGGTTCAGGAGCTCCAGCGGGAACCAGCCAGCCCGAGAGACGAGGACGCCGGACACTCCAGTCCTGATCAATATTATTCAGCTGAAAATTAATAATCGGTTTCAGCTGAAACTGCTCTGTGCTGACAGATCGCTGATCGTCTCTTCCTCTTTACTACTAGTTACAGCAGCAAATAAACCTGAATGATCATCAGAAGAATCAGAACAACTGACTGAAATCAATCATGAATCATGGAATCCATCAATCAGTGATTCAACCTCAGAAAGACGTCAAAACAGCTTGAGATCAATAATGTCACATTTACTTCAGAAAAGACGTTCAGTGTCAATCTTGGTAGTCAGCTAGAAAAAATAATGCTAGAGAGGAGCATTTTGATCAATATAGGGCTGGGCGATTTATCAATTAATTTGAATTTAATGTTTTGTCACAATTTTATTTTTTTATAAATCGAGGAATCACGATTTTGAATAGAAGTATTACCAAACGTTAGAATTAGACATTTTGACAATATGCCGGCGATAACAGTAAAGAGAAAAGAATGATTAACCGCTCATATGTGATGCGCTCGGTGAAGGATAGTAAGTAGAATATATCGCTAGGTGCTATTCACACAGAATGCGCTTTTGTTTTGACAAAGACGCGACGCGGGCAGTGGAAGAGGAAAAAATGCAAGAAGATGGGAGTTGAACTTCTTTTAACTTGAGCGCTGTGTTTTTATAATGCCATTTCCCGCATGAGACGCTGCAAGAGACGCGAGCGCAACAGTCAAACGCGTCCATGTTTACAGAGAAAAAACAATGGAAAAGCAGCGCAATCGAATAAAACAATCTGTAAAGAACTACTTCTGTATGTCTGATATTTCATGTTTGCATCATGGTGACAGGCTCAAGGCTGCTGTTCATTGTTTTACAGAACATTTATATTTAATAACAGTCTACTGGTGTTATACCTGCAGTCATCTTGAATTTCAATTACCTTGACTTTTGAGAATTTTTTAAAGCAGTTTTCTTGTATTATTTCTGAACTTACAATATGTAATAAGACACGTTTGTACAAGATGTAGTTATAGTTCATGCATATTTTCTGAAAAGATATTTAACAAGTGATTTATTTAACATTTACATCATGATGACAACGTGTGGTGGACTTGGAATAGAATTTTCTTTAACTGGAGGGTTAATAAAGAAAAAGTTACTTGAATCATGTTGTCGTTACATTTTCAAGTTGACTAGTTAAAAATCGAGAATAGTCAAACATTCTGAAAAAAAAATAAATAAAAAAAATCAAGATTTTATTTTTTTGCCATATCACCCAGCCCTAGATCAATATATGCACTGTATTACATATTCATATATTTTTCAACTGTATTAATTATTGAATATATGTTTGAATAAACCTGTCAAGAAAAACTTTTTTTTTTTATTACAGTAACTGTTTATATTATATTTCAATAACCAGTTAAACTAGAAACATAATTATATACACTGCTGTTCAAAAGTTTGGGATCAGTAAGATTTTTAATGTTTTTTTTAAAGAAGTTTCTTATGCTCATCAAGGATGCGTTTATTTGATCAAAAATACAGAAAAAAAACACTAAAATTGTGAAATATTATTACGATGTAAAAGATCGTTTTTCTATTTTAATATATAATAAACTAGAATTGATTTCTGTGATGCAAAGCTGAATTTTCAGCATAATTTCTCCAGTCTTCAGTGTCACATGATCCTTCAGAAATAATTCTAATATGCTGATTTATTATCAGTGCTGGAAACAGTTATTGAATATATTGATACTTACTGATCCCAAACTTTTGAACGGCAGTGTAAGTAAACATTGAAGTGCAGTTAAATGAAATGCGCTGAAGTAATGGTGACCTGCAAGCTGGAGGTGCTGCATCGATCTTTGTCCCGCAGACGATCAGCGCAGCTTCTGCTCTGGACTGGAGCTTCAGAGAGCGAATCCAGCTGCCGCAGCTCCAGCATGGACTTCACCATGAGCTCCAGCGACCCCACGCGACAGGACCAGCGCCTGCGCGGACGGGACGACATCGCAGACACACTCGAGTCCACAGATGCATCCTGCAGACATCACAAACAGATACAGAAAAAGTTTTGTACTTTTAGGGCCAGATTTACTAACAGCTTGCACCAGCACAAACCGTCTTGTGGCGTTAAAATAGTACTGGCAGGTTTTAATAAAGACGCGCAGTGATGAATTAGCGCTGAAAAGGCGTGGACAGTTATTTTTGCGCCTGACCTTATTGAATATGCATTTGTAGGAGTTTTATTTCTTTATTTGTGTCTACGCTAATTTGCGCTGTGCTTGGTATATTGCGTTGGTTGATATGTAAATGAGATGTTGCTTCTGTGTTCTTTAATTTGCGTGTTGTTAGTAAATCACCTGCAGAAATTTCCACACCCATCAGAGCTGTTTTGGAATTGGGCTCTTGCGCTAATTTGCCCTGTTTAGCAAAACTGGCCGTAATTTTATTTTGATTATTTAATTGAACATGTTTGTGAGTTATGATGATTATGAATCTGTTTGGTAAACCCTAGATGAAATGTTCTCTGATGGAGAACATCAAAACTGATGGTTTTGTGCCTAAACCAGGCTTTATTTCTTGTTCATTTAAAACAAACAAACTTAATATGGCTCAATAATTCATGAAAACACATTTCACATCTTGAACTTTAGGATTTCCAGTAAACTGCCAGAGATTGGCTGCAGTGTGAGATACAGACCTTCACTGGACTCCAGTGCGTTTCATCAGATGCACCTTTATAAGAGAAGACAAGATCAGACACGTTATACCACATCACATTAACGTCTGTGAGTGTTAAGATACATGTGTGTCAGTGTTATTTTATTATCGAGATACTATTATAGATTTAATGTTCTGAATTAGTTTTTATTATGTTTTGTTTGTTTCTTAGTTGCAGCTTCAGTAATTTTGTTGTGTTTTTGTAATTTTTATTAGCTTTTTAAATGTATATATAGTTTTAATTTGTATTTCAGTTTATTTTATATTCAGTTTAGTTATTTTAATTACATTTTTACATTTTAGTTATTCAAGTTAAACTAAGTGAAACAGAGAAATACTACCTTGGCAAACAGCTGAAGTTTTTCATATTTTAGTTTTGTTAGACACTTTATTATAACTGAAAAAAGTCAACATTTTATTATAGTTTTAAATCAAAAATTTAAATTATATTTTTATTTTTATAAGTTAATACTTTTGTGCATTTGTGATTTTTATTTAATTTTTTTTTTAAATATCCATATAGTTTTATTAACTTTAATTTCAGTTCTAGTAATTTTAGTACATCAAGTTCAACGAAATGAAAATACGAAAAAAGTTTGTTGTTTGTTTGTTTTAGTTCAAATCTATTTTATGTCAAGTAACATTTTTTGACAGTAAAAATGCAGTTAATTTTGTGTTACTGTTAAGTTATAGTATTTAGTATTGTATAGGCTAGTATTTTACACAAAACCTAGTAAAGGTGTGTGTTCTGACCGGTCTCCTCCTCAACACTGTCTTCCTGTCTCTCTGTGTCTTCAGCTGTCTTCATGTCTTCGTCATCTTCCTCTTCCTCTCGATCACTCTCAGATGAGCAGCTCATGATGGATGTGGATCTGTGCAGCGTGAATCCAGTCATGGAGGGCCGTCTGAAATGAACTCATCTATTTAAACTAAACACAAGCTTTAATCAGTCAAATGCACATGATGCGGACTCTCCTGTACCTGAAGGGATTGTTCCTGGCGCTCGATGTGCTGAGACGCCGTCTGATCGCAGACAGTCTCTCTCTCATGTTGACGGTGAGTTCAGGAGCGAGACGCCACACAAAGATACAGCTGGAACACAACAGCTGCGGTCAGTGAGATTCACAGCATGATAGGAGCTGAAGAGAACAACAGCTGGAGTCAAACCTGTCAGCTGAAGACGAGAGCAGACGCCTGCAGTCGTTGCTGAACCTCAGAGCCGTGATGATCTCTGCCAACAGGAACAACACAGTCACCATCACGGTCAGAATCACCATCATCACAGTCACAATCACCCCCATCAGTCACAATCACAGTCAATCACCACCATCAGTCACAATCCCCACCACAGTCACCACCATCAGTCACAATCACAGTCAATCACCACCATCAGTCACAATCACCACCATCAGTCACAATCACAGTCAATCACCACCATCACAGTCAATCACCACCATCAGTCACAATCATCACCATCACAGTCACAATCACAGTCAATCACCACCATCAGTCACAATCACCCCATCACATTCAATCACCACCAGTCACAATCACCATCACAGTCAATCACCACCATCAGTCACAATCACCACCATCACAGTCACAATCACCACCATCAGTCACAATAAGTCAATCACCACCATCAGTCACAATCACCACCATCACAGTCACAATCACAATCAATCACCACCATCAGTCACAATCACCCCATCACAGTCAATCACCACCAGTCACAATCACCATCACAGTCAATCACCACCATCAGTCACAATCACCCCCATCACAGTCAATCACCACCATCAGTCACAATCACCACCATCACAGTCAATCACCACCATCAGTCACAATCACCCCATCACAGTCAATCACCACCATCAGTCACAATCACCCCCATCACAGTCAATCACCACCATCAGTCACAATCACCCCATCACAGTCAATCACCACCAGTCACAATCACCATCACAGTCAATCACCACCATCAGTCACAATCACCCCCATCACAGTCAATCACCACCATCAGTCACAATCACCACCATCACAGTCACAATCACAGTCACAATCACCATAATCACAGTCCCAATCACCGCCATCAGTGACAATCACAGTCAATCACCACCAGTCACAATCACCATCATCACAGTCACAATCACCACCATCACAGAATCAATCAGTCAATCACCACCAGTCACAATCACCACCGTCACAATCACAGTCAGTCACAATCACCATTATCACAGTCCCAATCACCGCCATCAGTCACAATCACAGTCAATCTCCACCAGTAGTCACAATAACCACCATCACAGTCACCACCATCAGTCACAATCACCGTCGTCACAGACAATCACCACCATCACAGTCAGAATCACCATAATCAGTCACCATCACCACCACACTCACAGTCAATCACCACCATCAGTCACAATCACCATCATCATAATCACCACCATCACATTCACAACCACCACCACCATCAGTCACCATCACGGTCAGGATCACCATAATCACGGTCACTATCACCACCATCACAGTCACAATCACACTCAATCATCACCATCATCACAGTCACAATCACCCCCATCACAGTCAACCACCACCATCAGTCACAATCACCATCATCACAGTCACAATCACCACCATCACAATCACACTCAATCACCACCATCAGTCACAATCACCACCATCACAGTCACAATCACCACCATCACAGTCACAATCACCACCATCACTACACTCAGTCAATCGCCACCATCAGTCACAATCACCATCATCACAATCACCATAATCACCATCATCACAATCACCATAATCACCATCATCACAATCACCATCACCACCATAATCATCACACTCAGTCACCACCATCACATTCACAACCACCACCACCATCAGTAACCATCACGGTCAGGATCACCATAATCACAATCACTATCACCACCATCATCATCACACTCACAATCACAGTCAATCACCACCATCAGTCACAATCACTATCACCACCATCACAGTCAGAATCACCATCACAGTCAGAATCACCATAATCAGTCACCATCACCACCATCAGAGTCACAATCACATCATCAGTCACCATCATACTCACAATCACCATCATCAGAGTGAAGAGTCACTCAATCAGCTGTACGTTACCTGAGTGTCCGAACATGCCGGCCAGTCTCTCTCCGGTCTGGAAATCAGTCAGACTGATGTTCTTATCAGAGCAGCTGGAGGCCACAAACAGACCTGAAGGATCAATCTGAACCTGCAGAAACCAAAAACTACAACTCACTGACAGAACAACAACAAGACACTGTAGAACTGGACAGATTCACGACTGAATCCATTGATTCACTGCTGGCTTTCAATAAAACCTGGCTTAAAATCTTTGAAATTGGTGCTACATGACTAGAAAAAAAAAAAAAAACACAGAGAAAGGGCTGTGGTGATCCCACAAAGTTCACCAAAAACTTCACCACCCATAATACACTTTTGATTTTGGCGAAGTCTGTCTGCAGGCAGTGGAATCTTGATCAGTAGTTTAACACAGAAAAAGAGTTCACAGCATGTTTACAGTTAATTAAAACTAAACCGTAAAAACTGCTACATGAAATAAATGTTAACTGAAATGGAATAAAATATATATTAAAAATACATATATTTTCAGCTACTTTACAGAACATCTCATTTTCATTTAGTTTACTTGATATTCTAAAATAACTAAAACTGACATGTATATATAGTTTTATTAAGTTTGTTTATTTAGTTTTATTCAATTTAGTACTTATAATAATTATTTGTTTTTAATTTTAGTTAATGTTTATTTTATTTCAAGAAATAAAAATGTTTTTTAACGTTTTCAGCTTTAGTTAATGATAATAACCCTGATACTACCAACACTGTAATAATACAAAGCTGGTTGAAAATCTGTGAACTTACTCTTTAAGTCTCATTCACACCAAAAACAATAATATTGACAACAACTATAACCATAAAGTTTTAATAATCACTCTAAGGTAATAGTAATTCCACACCACAACTAAAACGATAATGACACCTAAGAACGATATAGTTGGTTTCACTTTCAGAGTGACTATTTTTCCCAGTATATGAATGATAAAAACACTGAGCGCCAGTCAGACATATCGTTATAGTTATTGCTCTCGGTGTGAATGTTTAATGTGTAGTGCTGGTGTTTGTTTGATCGCTGTGAGCACTAGCTGACCCGAGCGTCAGTGATCTGACCTTCAGCAAACCTCCGTCTTCAGTCTGAGAGCCGCTGAAGGATCTCTTCTGTTTGCCGCTGCTGATGTTGATCACTCTAGAGAACCACAGACACAAACCAACATCATCAACGTCTCATTGACTCAAGCCATCATACTCTCAAATCAGTCTCCATATCTCCTCACCGAACGCTGCGGTCCTGACAGCCGACGGCTGCGTATTTGCATGTGGGATCCACATCCATGTCATTAGGAGTCGCTTTACAAACCACATGATGAGTCCGCTTGAATTCAGCTCCTCTGGCCGTCTAAACAAACCAGGGTTAGTACTGTTAAAGGCATAGTTCACCCAAAAATGAAAATTCTGTCATTAATTACTCACCCTCATGTCGTTCCAAACACATAAGACCTTCGTTCATCTTCAGAACACAAATTAAGATATTTTGATGGAATCTGAGAGCTTTCTGACCCTCCATAGACAGCAAGGGTTGAATTCTACATTTCTGTGCATTGATCGTGGTAGTACCCTTGCTGTCTATGGAGGGTCAGAAAGCTCTCAGATTCCATCAAAATATCTTAATTTGATATGAGGGTGAGTAATTAATGACAATTTTCATTTTTGGGTGAACTATCCCTTTAACTAAAACCATAAAATAGAGTTTTGTTACATTAAATAAGCATTAACAGAGCATCAGAGTCTGAGACGCGTCAGACTGGATTTGCTGAGATCCTGATCAGAGTTTCTGGTGGTTTTTCTCTGGACTCACTCTGTGAGCGGTGTGGATGTAAACGCTCTTATCCGCTCCGCAGCTGATGATCCGCAGCTTCCCATCAGCGGCCGCTGGATACAAACATCAATGACATGCATGTTCATTTGTTTATTATAATAATAGGGAATAATGAGCTCTCACCAGCGAAGCGGACAGATGTGACGGAGGAAGAGTGCTCATCCAGAGTCTGCAGCAGACTGTAGTCTTCCTCAGCGTCCAGAACATGAATCAGACGATCTCGACTCGCAGTGGCCAGCAGATTCATGCCTTCAAACACACACTCACAGTCACACACACTCAGAGAAATGCTCTAATCTGAACACACACACACACACAGACACACACACACAGAGAGAGACACACACACACACACACACACACACACACGCACCTGAAGGAGGTTTGGAGTACTCCAGACACACGATCTCAGAGTCATGGACTTCAGCCTTCACCAGCTCCTTCATACACACCAAATCATGAATCCTGCAAACATCATCACCATCATCATCTTCATCATCAGAAACTCTCAAACACTGGAACAGTTATTCATGTTCTCATCTTAACAGCAGTGTGGACAGTCAACAACAGCATGAAATTTTTAAACTTAAATAAATACATAAACATGAAAAATGTATATAAAAAAATAAATGTAAGAAAAAAGTACAAAAGTTATAAATAAACATTAAATATATAAAATAAACAAAAGTAAATCTAAATATAAAAAGTAAAAAAAAATACATAAAAAGTGATGTAAAAATTAATAAATAAGAATTGAATATGTAAAAAATAAATCTAAAAGTAGTAAATAAAAACCACATTTATTAAATATAATAAATACATTTATAAAATAATAAATAAAACAATGTTATTAAAAATGTATATTTTATTTAAAAAAAAGTTAAAATGTGAAGTAAAAAAAAACAAAAAAAAAAACATGAAATGAATAAAAATAAAAGTAAATAATAAATGCAAAAATAGTAAATTAATAAATATAATACACATATATAAATAAAAAAAATTAATTAAAATTAGTGCTAGACAATGATTAATCACATCCAAAATAAGTTCTTGTTTACATAATGTGTGTACTGTGTATATTTATTATGTATATATAAAGACACACACATACAGTATATATTTTGAAAATATTTACATGTATATATTTATATTCATACAACTTATATTATATTTAAATATATTTAATATAAATAACATTTCTCTTAAATATATACATGCGTGTGTGTATTTATATAAACATAATAAATATACACAGTACACACATATTATGTAAACAAAAACTTTTATTTTGAATGTGATTAATCACGATTAATTGTTGCCCAACACTAATTAAAATGTAAAATAAATTATAAATAGTAATAAATAAAATAAATTAAGACTCTACTCTCGTCATCTGTACCTGAGTGTGCCATTTCTGTCTCCAGACGCCAGGTGTGTCCCGTCTGGACTGATGCAGATGGTTCTGATGCCGCTCCTGCTGTCTGCACTCGAACCCTCGGCTTTCTCTGAGCCACTGATGGCAGTTCCCTCAATGTCCAGCAGAGCGGTGCTGTTATCGTCCATATAGATGATGTGATGAAGATCCTGAGAGAGAGAGTCATTCATCACTCATCATCGACTGACATCGCCACACTCAGTGGCTGGACTTACGTCACTCAAGACGTTCCCGCAGTGAACGCCGTCTGAACTCCAGATGCGCACAGTACCATCAGACGAACAGCTGAGGAACCAATCAGAGGAGCCCAACACAGACTCTGAGCCGTCGCTGGTGTTAGGAAACATCTGGAACACAATCAGAATCTTTAATGCTTCTGAAAAAACCTCTTCTGCTCAGCAAGGCTGCATTTATTTGATCAAAAATACTGTAAAAACAGTGAAATATTATTATAATGTAAAACAGCTGTTTTCTGTGTGAATATCTGTTAAACTGTAATTTATTTCTGTGATGCGCAGCTGAATTTTCAGCATCATTACTCCAGTCTTCAGTGTCACATGATCCTTCAGAAATCATTCTAATATGCTGATTTGCTGCTCAAGAAACATTTCTGATTATTATCAATGTTGAAAACAGTTGTGCTGCACAATATTTTTGTGGAAACTGTGATGCATTTTATTTTTCAGGATTCACAGATGAATAGAAAGTTCAAAAGAACAGCATTTATTTGAAATAGAAATCTACTGTAACATTATTATAAATGTCTTTACTGTAACTTTTGATCAATTTAATGCATCCTTGATTGGGAAAAAAAAATAAATAAATTTTTCAATGTTGATAATCAGAAATATTTCAGATAAATGCTGATCTTTGGATCTTTCTATTCAAAGAATCCTGAAAAAAAATTACTCTGTTTTAAATATTGATAATAATAATAATCAGAAATGTTTCTTGAGCAGTAAATCAGAATATTAGAATGATTTCTGAAGGATCATGTGACACTGAAGACTGGAGTAATGATGCTGAAAATTCAGCTTTGATCACAGAAATAAATTACAGTTTAACAGATATTCACATAGAAAACGGCTATTTTAAATTCCAATAATATTTCACTGTTTTTACTGTATTTTTTATCAAATAAATGCAGCCTTGGTGAGCAGAAGAAACAATAAAAATCTTAATGTTAAGTTTCAGGGTAGGCTATTTATGCAATAAAGGCTGCTGAAAAAGTGTGTGGTCACAGTTGTGCTCTACAGAAAAAGCTATAATATCGATATTAATATTGATAATCAATGCATGTGTGTGTGAGCAGATGTTCACCTGTAGATCCCAAACACAGGCCGAGTGATAAAGCGCTGAGTAAACCTTGCCCACTTTGCGCAGGTCTCGCGTGTCCCACACATATAAGCTGTGGTCATTATACACACAGGACAGCCAGCGGGTCACGGGGTCAAAGGTCACTGCCACCGAGTCTGGGTAACGGGCGTCTGGCGCTCTGCTGAACAGATGACTGAAGAACAGAGAACAGAAGAGAGTCCTTCAGGGTGAATCTGAGGGATTGTTTCGCTGCTAATTACAGCCTGAAATGCGTTAACAGAGCTCTAATGCTGCAGATCTGGCAGGAATGAACGTTACACAACCAGATCTGATCAAACACTAAACCCATAAACCCGTCTGGTGTGAGAGAACTCAGCTCCTGTCCATTCATCACTCAACACACGTCCAGCTCATTTCACCACAAAAACTACATCTAAAGAAATAAAAAAGCCATTTATATTTTTCCATAACATATACATTTATATCTAGAAATATTATTTTTATTTAGATGTCCAGCTCATTTCACCACAAAAACTACATCTACATTTGTCAAAGAAAAGAATATATTTATATATAATTTCATTTACGTTTTCCTTTATATATATATATATATATATTCAGAAAAAATCTATACATTTATATTTACTTTTTTTTTTAGTTATTTATTTAGACATCCAGGTCATTTCACCACAAAATATCTATCTATCTATCTATCTATCTATCTATCTATCTATAGGTGTATCTCAAATTAGAATGTTGTGGAAGAGTTCATTTATTTCAGTAATTCAACTCAAATTGTGAAACTCGTGTATTAAATAAATTCAATGCACACAGACTGAAGTAGTTTAAGTCTTTGGTTCTTTTAATTGTGATGATTTTGGCTCACATTTAACAAAACCCACCAATTCACTATCTCAACAAATTAGAATATGGTGACATGCCAATCAGCTAATCAACTCAAAACACCTGAAAAGGTTTCCTGAGCCTTCAAAATGGTCTCTCAGTTTGGTTCACTAGGCTACACAATCATGGGGAAGACTGCTGATCTGACAGTTGTCCAGAAGACAATCATTGACACCCTTCACAAGGAGGGTAAGACACAAACATTCATTGCCAAAGAAGCTGGCTGTTCACAGAGTGCTGTATCCAAGCATGTTAACAGAAAGTTGAGTGGAAGGAAAAAGTGTGGAAGAAAAAGATGCACAACCAACCGAGAGAACCGCAGCCTTATGAGGATTGTCAAGCAAAATCGATTCAAGAATTTGGGTGAACTTCACAAGGAATGGACTGAGGCTGGGGTCAAGGCATCAAGAGCCACCACACACAGACGTGTCAAGGAATTTGGCTACAGTTGTCGTATTCCTCTTGTTAAGCCACTCCTGAACCACAGACAACGTCAGAGGCGTCTTACCTGGGCTAAGGAGAAGAAGAACTGGACTGTTGCCCAGTGGTCCAAAGTCCTCTTTTCAGATGAGAACAAGTTTTGTATTTCATTTGGAAACCAAGGTCCTAGAGTCTGGAGGAAGGGTGGAGAAGCTCATAGCCCAAGTTGCTTGAAGTCCAGTGTTAAGTTTCCACAGTCTGTGATGATTTGGGGTGCAATGTCATCTGCTGGTGTTGGTCCATTGTGTTTTTTGAAAACCAAAGTCACTGCACCCGTTTACCAAGAAATTTTGGAGCACGTCATGCTTCCTTCTGCTGACCAGCTTTTTAAAGATGCTGATTTCATTTTCCAGCAGGATTTGGCACCTGCCCACACTGCCAAAAGCACCAAAAGTTGGTTAAATGACCATGGTGTTGGTGTGCTTGACTGGCCAGCAAACTCACCAGACCTGAACCCCATAGAGAATCTATGGGGTATTGTCAAGAGGAAAATGAGAAACGAGACCAAAAAAATGCAGATGAGCTGAAGGCCACTGTCAAAGAAACCTGGGCTTCCATACCACCTCAGCAGCGCCACAAACTGATCACCTCCATGCCACGCCGAATTGAGGCAGTAATTAAAGCAAAAGGAGCCCCTACCAAGTATTGAGTACATATACAGTAAATGAACATACTTTCCAGAAGACCAACAATTCACTAAAAATGTTTTTTTTTAAATTTATTTTATTGGTCTGATGAAGTATTCTAATTTGTTGAGATAGTGAATTGGTGGGTTTTTGTTAAATGTGAGCCAAAATCATCACAATTAAAAGAACCAAAGACTTAAACTACTTCAGTCTGTGTGCACTGAATTTATTTAATACACGAGTTTCACAATTTGAGTTGAATTACTGAAATAAATGAACTTTTCCACGACATTCTAATTTATTGAGATGCACCTGTATATCTATCTATCTATCTATCTACTGTATATCTGTCTATATCTAATCTCTATCTATCTATCTATCAATCCATCCATCCATCTATACACATATACATACACACTACAAAACTATTTGTTAAAAACAATTTTAATTGAAATCTGCATTAATTGCAAAGCAGCCCAACCAATAGCAACATTAAATATATAAATTCCAGTAATGTTAAAACTCTTAACGGTCCTAAAACAGGCTTTGCTCTAATTATTGTAGTGTTTTTGTGATGAACTCTGAGCCGTACGCGTCTGAAGGGTTTGTGGGTAATCATGGTTCTCTCACTGGTTTTTTTTTTTTTTTTTTTTTTTTCCTCCATTCTGTCACAGAGGGAGTTTTCGTTCCTTGCCGCTGTCGCCTCTGGCTTGCTCAGTTGGGGACACTTAATTTCTAACGATTATCGTCAATTTGATTTCATAGATACTATTTAAACTAAACTGAGCTAGACAATGACATCTCTGAATTCAATAATGAAATGCCTTTAACTGAAAATTGAGTGTTTAATCTTATTATTATACATTACTGACACTCTATCCTCCAATTTGATACTGTTAAGTGCTTTGACACAATCTGTATTGTTAAAAGCGCTATATAAATAAAGGTGACTTGACTTGACTTGACCTGGCCTGCGTGACAGCGGACACATTGATGCCCAGATGATGAGGATGGGGCAGTGCGCAGATGAAGCTCAGGTCAGTCGATGCGAACACTCGAACGGTTCCGCTCGCACAGCCGCAGAAGATCAGGTCCTCCGCCAGCGCCAGAGAGCACGCAGAACTCGCCTGTGGTCAAACACACGCATGAGGAACACCAGCACATGCGTCACAGGAGGGCTGTGCAATTAATCGAAACACAGTTTCGATTTCAGCCTCCAACGATTATGAAAATACAATAATCGAGATAAAACGATTATTGCGTCCCATTCCGCCCCTTTGCTCTTTCATTCCTCTTAAAAACCCAATTTCACGTGCAAATCAGTAAAATCATGTAACATGACTTTTGCAAAATGGGACGTGCTTGATTTATTCATGTTATTAAAAGTGTGAAAGAGAACTTGCGCTGTTCCTCAGGAGGATTTCTGTGTATGTGCTCAGAAACGGAACAGAACACAGAGATGTAAAGTCATCTTTTAGCTCAAAGTGCGCCTAAACGCTCAAATACACACAAAAATGTGTCAAAATGCAGCGCTTAGTGATTATTCACGTAAACCCTTGTCAGTTATGTAATAAATGAACGTAAACAGTTGAGAAAGAAAACACGTGTAACAGTAAATTGGATTTGTGCGGCTCTTAAAGTGACAGCAGCCTAATATTCCTGCTGCTGACTGTGTGTTTAATATTAATCAAACAACAAAAGACAAAGACAAAATCACTCACTGCTCTTGACTGAACGACTTTTTAGCTTTAATAAAAAAACAAAAACAAATGAAATTTAATTCTTACAGTGAAGACTATACTGTTTTATTTTGCATTAGAGATTATTCAATTTCTGTAGTAGGCTGTTAACAATACTTAAACTTGCATTAAACGGGTGGCTGATTGCGATTTCACTTTTTTAATGCTAGTTAGTGTGTAATGTTGCTGTTTGAGCATTAACAATATCTGCAAAGTTACGACGCTGAAAGTTCATTGCAAACGGAGATATCATCTTTTAAAATTCTGGCAGTTTAACGCCTACAAAAACGGCTCGTAGGGACTACAATGAGTTACTTCCTGGGTTTATGACATCACAAACCCAGACAAACCCCGCCCTCGGGAACACGCAGCAAAGGGGGCGGAGCCATGCTCAGTGAATTAGCTCAATGAATACTTATTTTCATACAGTAATGAGAAGCGTTATACATGGACGCGTGCGGTTGCCGTACTGCATTAAAGCTTTAATCAGAATAAAACCGTATATTAAAAGCTAACAGAATCAGTAGCATTTACAAACAACTGCGTATCTAAAAGAATGAGACAACAACAAACAAACAAAAAAACATATCATTAAGAGCCGTGCTTGCACGGGTTCTGCGCGATCCTCTTCACTCAGGGCTCGACATTAATGCTTGTCCGGGACAAGTGAATGTTTTGGACGGGCAAGTGAAAGAGAAATTTACTTGCCCAATCGGACAAGTAACTTGAAAATGTCAATACCAAAAAAATAATAACTGCCTTTATTTGTGATATAGCCTTTGTTATAGGGGTTTGTGATATATATCGATTGCGATAATATCGTAATTATTGTTTAAGCCATGTGTGATTTAACATTATAGAGTATATTTCAAAATCAAACAAAACACACCTACAGAGTTCACGCATACATTACGTAAAGAAGTCTAGTAGGTTATACACTAAAACACGTGCGAGTGTGCTCTTTCACTGCATGATTCAGTATTAAAATGCATGAAGAATGATCAGAAAATTCAAGATATGGGAGCGGAAAATGTATATATTTATATCATTTCATATAGTTAAACAATATCACACGTAGATCGAGTGCTGTTTTTAGCTCCAAAAATCAAAATGATTACAAATGTGATTTTATACAACAGTTCAATAAACAAGAAGTTAATATTAAGAGACTTACGTTTTAGACACTATATTTTTTGCTGTATTTCGCCAACAGAAATAATTCCAAACACAGCCACAGCACTGTTTTGCGTCTCTGAGCAACATGACGGTGTTTCGTTCCTGAATGAATCAACTGTTTAAACGATTCGTTCAATCGCAATGACTCACTTATTAACAGTGACTTGATGCCACCTACTGGCGGTTTTAATTTCACATTTAAAGTATTTTTTTATTTTTTTAAATAATTTTAAATATCAGTATTCAACGTTTTATGTTTCAAAACATTATTCATTCGTAACTGCAGGTTAAAGCATTCCATGTCCCTCAGAGCTCCATTAAACAGTGGGTAAATATATCTATTCCACTTAAGATGCCGCTTCTGTGTGTCCTCTGCATTGCAAAGATGAATTTTGTTGATACTGATCTCACTTTATTATTTTGTTTATCATTTTATTTAAAAAGAAAAAACTAAATAAACTAAATGTGACATGCTTACAAAATCTACTACATATACTCTATGAACACTATACTATGTTTTGTATAACTACAATAAATAATTATATTTATAACTCAATTTAAATGTATTTTTTTTTCTCTCTCTCTGGGCAAGTAACTTTTATACTCGGACAAGTAAATGACAAATTTACTACCACATGAGAATGCTTAATGTCAAGCCCTGTCTTCACTGATATCCTCTGCGTCTCAATCGGGCTCAAACTGATAAGCAATATAGACGACGGCATTGTTTACAATGTTTGCATTAACACATGTTAGACTGCACCCCATAAACACAATCAAGCCTAGGGGAAAAAAACAGTCAACCACCCCTTTAAAAGCAGAGTTTGTTTCATATGTATATTTTTTTATTCTATTGTATTTTACTATATTATTTATTTATTTATTGCCAAACAACATAATTGTCTGGAATTTCTTGGTGAGCTCAAACACAAATACCTTTACATACATACATAAATTATTCCAACCATTATAAGAGATGAAATACAGATGCATAAGTGCCAGAAGAGTTTAAAGCATGGACCATCCTACAATAGGTACTGTTCAAGAAGCGTGCAGACTTAGTTTTAATTGCTCCAAGTCGTCTGCCTGAGGGTAAAGGAATAAATAAAAAAAAATGTCTGGCCGGATGTGTGGAATCTCTAAGAATTGTTAAGCCTTTTTTCTGCAAATGCGAGAAATAAATGTCATCAATGGTTGGAAGATCACAACCTATAATATTTGAGGCAGTCTGCACTATATTACGAATCTGACTTTTTTGTTGAACTGTGGAGCTGCCAAATCACACTATTATTGAGAAAGTCAGCACACTTTCTATGACAGCTCTATAAAACCTGAACATAACAGCTTTAGATACTCCAAATTTTTTGAGCTGTCTTAAGAAATGCAATCTTTAATTAGATTTCTTAATAATGCCTCTTAAGTTGTCCTGCCACTTCAACGATGCAGATATTGTGGTTCCAAGAAACTTAAAACTTGACATTTTCAATGACCTGGCCATTAATAATTAGTGGCATATAGAGCTGCAACAAACGACTATTTTGATAATCGATTAATCTAACGATTATTAGAACGATTAATCGACTAATCGTCGATTATTTTACTGGTTAATCAGTAGACTTTGATTATTCAGCTTTTGCAATTAGTTAAAATATTGAGTTATACATATTCTAACAAATAAAGAAAGGTCACTTCAGCTTTTGAAAATCATATTATGTAATTACAATTATTAAACTATTAATTTATACAAATAGATACACTACCAGACAAGTTTTTGAACAATAAGATTTTTAATGTTTTTAAAGAAGTCTCTTCTTCTCACCAAGCCTGCATTTATTTGATCCAAAATACAGCAAAACTACTAATATTTTGAAATATTTTTACTATTTGAAATACTATTTTCTATTTGAATATATTTTAAAATGTAATTTCTGTGATTTCAAAGCTGAATTTTTAGCATCATTACTCCAGTCACGTGATCCTTCAGAAATCATTTTTAATATTCTGATTTGCTGCTCAATAGAAAGTTCAGAAGAACAGCATTCATCTGAAATAAAAATCTTTTGTAACATTATAGATGTCTTTATTATCACTTTTGATCAATTGAAAGCATCCTTGCTAAATAAAAGCATTAATTTCTATAATTTCTTTCCCAAAAAATAAAATAAAAATTATACTGACTTCAAGCTTTCGAATGGTATAGTGTGTAATGTTACAAAAGCTTTTTATTTCAGATAAATGCTGATCTTTGGATCTTTCTATTCATCAAAGAATCCTGAAGAAAATGTACTCAACTGTTTTAAATATTGATGATGAGGATAATAATAATAATAATAATAATAATAATAATAATAATAATAATAATAATAATAAGAAATGTTTCTTGAGCAGCAAATCAGAATATTAGAATGATTTCTGAAGGATCATGTGACACTGAAGACTGGAGTAATGATGCTGAAAATTCAGCTGCGCATCACAGAAATAAATTACATTTATAAAATATATTCAAATATAAAGCAGTTATTTTAAATAGTACAAATGTGTCACAATATTACTGCTTTTGGTGTATTTTGGATAAAATAAATGCAGGCTTGGTGAGCAAAAGAGACTTCTTTAAAAAAAAAAACTTTAAAAATCTTACTGTTCAGAAACTTTTGACTGGTAGTGTATATTTCGCACACAAAATGAGATGACAGACAGAGAAACTCTCTTACTGACCATTTAATTAGCTATATGAAAAAAATAAATGAATGACATCATTTGGCCTAACATCTCCTTTAGTATGTCATATGGATAAGAAACAAAATAAAGATAAGTGATATGACGCTTATTTTTGGAAACTATTTTATTTGCAACAATCTCTCTTAAAATACCTTATATGGTTATGATAATCAAAACCATCCTGAGCTAGATCAAGCTTTGATCTCTGCAAACCAAACTATCACTTTAATGAAATATTTTTTTCCCACTAATAAAAAGATTTTATCATTAGCTAGCTCCACACTGGAGAGCTGCTTTATAACAGAAAATCAAGTTGTAATTGTAACTGAAAGCGACACTCACTGACTCTGCTTTATCATGTTTAATATCAGAGGTGGGGGACTCGAGTCACATGACTTGACTCAAGTCGCAAATTTAAGGACTTGTGACTTGCTTGACTAAAAGAAAATTACTTGACTTGGACTTGGACTTGAGATCCAGTGACTTGAGACTTGACTTGACCTTCATGACTCGGCAGGACTTGACTTTATAACAACTCTAATTATTATTATAAATCATTGCGACAAAATGTGGTAAACAAAACGCAAGCCACTGAACCAGCGGCAGAAGTGATCCGAGTCTGTGCAGTTCATGACTGCACGAGCACAGGAACACAGCGCCGAATACAGGGGGCAAGAGAATCTCGCGATGTTTGGATTCACACTTTGAATCGAAACTGTGTGCATCTGCAAAGCCAGGACGTGAAAGTGAAAGAAAAAGTGAAAGTCGTGACGTATTGTCAAGTATGGTGACCCATACTCAAAATTGGTGCTCTGCATTTAACCCATCCAAGTGCACACACACAGCAGTGAATAGTGAACAAACACGCGCACACACACACACCGTGAACACACACCCGGAGCAGTGGGCAGCCATTGCTCCAGCGCCCGGGGAGCAATTGGGGGTTTGGTACCTTGCTCAAGGGCACCTCAGTCATGTTATTGAAGGCAGAGAGAGTGCTGTTAATTCACAATCCCCACCTTCAATTCCTGCTGGTGCGAGAATCGAACCGGCAACCTTCAGGTTACAAGCCCAACTCCCTAACCATTAGGCCACGACTTCCCCTAAAGGGACGTCAGCGCTTCATAAAGGAAAGGTATGTAAGCTTGTTTGTTAGTTGAAAACAGCATTGATCTTAAAATTCATTAAATTAAAGTGATTATAAATTATTAATCTCGTGTTTGTAATTAACAACGTCAAACTGTAATATCGCTGGCGTTTGTCTCCCAAAACAGTGCTTTAGTGTCAAGTATCCCTCTTTGTAAATCAATATATGGAATTGTACCACGGAAACCACAGTGTTTTATCGATTAGTGATATTTCTCTTGAACCCAAAATCCAAGACGTTGTCAAAATGGCCCTAGTATGAGTTTTTATATTTATAACATGATATTTAGTAATATTTTCAGCGCGGCTGCCAACAGTTCGGTTCAGCTCACAGCTAGAGTCACGCGCGTCTCTAAGCAACACACCGAATACTGAACGAATCCAGGGATTTGAACGAATCGGTTGAGTGATTCAGTGGCCCATTCTTGCTTGTTCATGAACGAATCAACTGTTTTGAATGAATCAGTTCAATGAACGCTTCTGTGATAAAGCAGTGATTTGCCACCACTTACTGGCGGCATTAATGTCAGAGTAGGTCTATCATTTAATTTCATATTTATATATTCAGTTTTTTAAATTATTTTTTCTCCCCAACAGAACAAACCGAAAACAAAAATGAAACAAAACAAAAAGCTTAGGCAGACCTTAAATGCACAGCTGTCAATTTAGTTCTTAAGATAAAATCAAAGAAATCGATAAGTTACAGGGGAAGATACATAAACATTAACAGCAATAGGCTTCTTGTTTTGAGCCATGATGACAGTAGTTTTCAAGAACAACGTAGGCAATCATGCAAAGTGAAAGAAACAGTCCAAATAGGGTGTCTATAGCTGATGAAAACTTTGGGTCCATTTTATTTCTGATATAAGGGTTGATTTGTAGTCAGCATATTATTTTAAATTTAATAGCATGTTTTGTTACACACTGAAATTCTTTAGCGTGCTCCCAAACTGAATCCCAGTCTTCGCTGGAGATATTTAGTGCAAAATCATTTTCAAACATCTGTGTCTCCTCGGATGGTCAAACTCAATATAACATAAATATGAGATACATATTTTTATCTTGTATTTTTATCAATATTTTATCAATTACAGACTTATCGGTTTGCCTATTTTCAAAATGTTATATTTAAAACATTATTATTTAAAATGTATAATTAAAGTTAATTTCTGAAGGAAAAATGAATAAGGTCGTGTGGCAAAAATTATCGTTATTCAGAGGACAGCGAGCAGCATAGCCTATATTTACATCCACACGCTGCTCAGAAGTGCTGTCTTCTCTTGAACTGCATCCAGGAGAACTGAATTACAGTCATGCGCTACAGCGCCACACTGGTCAAACCGCAGTATTGCAGGCTCTTACATTAGCTCATATGAGATAGAACGACTACTCGACAACAAAAATATTTGTCGACAATTTTTTATTGTCGACGTTGTCGATAATGTTGACTAATCATTTCAGCCCTAGTGGCATAACAGCATTTTTACCCCATCGAAAATCAAACACTGTTTCCTTTGTCTTAGCGGCATTCAAATCAAGTCAATTTTGAGGACTTTTTTATTTTTTTATTTTATTTATTTTTTTTTTTTACTAATATTAGTAGTATTCTGCTGTGGTATTGAGAATTTTGCTGGTCTCTAAAACGTAGATGTAATAGCAACCTTATTTACAGAAATATATATTTGATATATATTGCTATCTTTAAATAAACCATTCATATAAAGTTTTGGTTATATGGCCCACTCATAATCATGTTAAATAATCGTGATTGCAATATTGACCAAAATGATGATGATTATGGACTGACCTGCAGATGAACCCAGCGGTCCAGAACTCTCCGGCCGTTAAACTCACACAGCAGACCGGACGCAGTGATGCAGAAGGTGCTGTCGGACTTCAGGCCTCGTCCACAAGCCACATCACAGAAGAAGTTATTCTGCAGCTCTCCGAGGAGCCCTGAGCGGCCCATCAGCGGCACTGCACACGCCCGCTGCAGAGCATCATGGGAATCAATCAATCAATCACTAAAGGAGACCTATGTGAACTGTTAACTACTACACTCGGAAAAAATTAGGCTTCCTTGAGCTGCAACTTTTTATTACACAATTCGGACTCAGAATTGCGAGTTTGTATCCCACTATTCTGAGAAAAAACGTCGTAATTGCAAGATGTTAATTCACAATTGCAAGTTTACAACTTTTAATTGTGAGAAGTTCAGAATTGTGATATAAAAATTTTTAATTCCGTGGTGGAAACAAGCTTCCATTTGTTTCATCATTCTGAAAAATAAGAAGCATATTTGGTTCCCAAAGAGCCTTTCAGTGATCAGTTCTTAAAACCATTACTTCTTAGTGTGAAGAACTATAAAGAATCATTAGTGCAATGTAAAGATTACATGGATAATTAATGTTCTTCATGGAACCATTGATGCCACTAAAGATACTTTATTTTGAAGAGTGTACTTATAATGTACCAATATCTGAATTAATTAATTCCACAGCAGATTATTACTGGACAAAATAAAAAAATAAAATGAAAAACTAACTAAGCAAAACCCACTCTAACTATCTGATTCTGTACAAATCAGCATCTGAAACTCTCAAAATGAAGTCCGTAATGAAGCTGGTCAACAAAAGTTTTAACCAACAGATGAATGTTGTTCATCCACATTTGATTTTTTTTTATTTTTTTTTTTTTACTTTCAACACTTCTAATATAATTAATTAACTATAACTGAATATAATTTGTGTACATTTGTAATTTCTTGCAATAAAAAGGACCAATAAGACATTCTTTTGCTGAAAATTCACAATCACAGGAATAAATTACATTTTTAAATATATTCAAACAGAAAACAGTTATTTTTAGTAAAAATATTTCAAAATATTACTATTTTTGCTGTACTTTGGATGAAATAAATGCAAGCTTGGTGAGCAGAAGAGAATTCTTAAAAAAAAAAAAACATTAAAAATCTTACCGTTCAAAAACTTTTGACCTACTGTATATCATCACAAAATGTAACTATATTATCATCCAGCTCTAATCTACTGAATGCAACTATAAGGAATGATGATATTAAGATATCATAAACAGTAACATCATGATTTCCTGTGAAGCTGCTTTGAAACAGTGCGTTTGTGAAAAACACTATATAAATACACTTGATTAAAATTTTAAGTAAGTGAAAGAAACTCCAGAGCTGGACGATCAGACATTTAAAATGACCAATAAATACAAAAGTTCACTGATCATAGAGTTTGGAGAGAAACAGGAAGTGGTTTTACCGTCATTAACGTACCTGATTAGCGTGAGACGGCTCAAGATACCAGAAGCGCACATGTCTGTTCCCCGCTGTGACGAAGTGATTCCCGTCTTCAGAGAAGGACACAGCGGTCACCTTACTGGACACCTTATTGGCCGCTATCAGAGCGTTCTTCTGCAGGAACGACAGAGGGGACAGGTGTGACGACGCAGTGACGCAACGCAGGGCATGATGGGTAATTATTAGGGCTGCAAAACGATTAGTCGTGATTAATGGATTCAAAATAAAAGTTTATGTTTTCATACTATATGTGACCCTGGAGCACAAAAGCAGTCATAAGTAGCACAGGTATATTTGTAGCAATATTCAACAATACATTGTATGGGTCAAAATTATTGATTTTTCTTTTATGCCAAAAATCATTAGGATATTAAGATCATGTTCCATGAAGATATTTTGTAAATTTTCTACCGTAAATATATCAAAACTTAATTTTTGATTAGTAATATGCATTGCTAAGAACTTCATTTGAACAACTTTAAAGGTGATTTTCTCAATATTTAGATTTTTTTGCACCCTCAGATTCCAGATTTTCAAATAGTTGCATCTCAGCCAAATATTGTCCTATCCTAACAAACCATACATCAATGAAAAGATTATTTATTCAGATGATGTATGAATCTCAGTTTCAAAAAAATTGTCCCTTATGACGTCACATGTGTGTGTACTGTGTATATTTATTATGCATATATAAATACACACACATACATGTATATACTAATGAAAAATGTTAGATTTATATGTAAAATATTTATATATAAGTGTTTACATATAAATCTTTTTTTAAATATATACATGTGTGTGTATTTATATATACATAATAAATATACACAGTACACACACATATAGTATGTAAACAAACTTTTATTTTAAATAGATTAATAATGACTAATCGTTTTGCAGCCTTGTACCTTCCAGGCCCACAGGTTGACGCTCATATCATGCTGTGATCCCACGCTCACGATGTATTTGCCGTTTGGAGAAAAGGCCACACAGGACACACCGTATTTGTGTTCCTGCAGCTCAGAGACCAGCGAGCGCTCGCTCACGTCCCACACTCGCACCGCTGCCAGATGACCGCTCTGAACAACATAAACCAGAGTTAACTAGTCCTACAACCACTGACCACAACTACACACGTGACTGACTGCTGACCTCTCCAGTGACCAGATACCGGCCGTCTGCCGAGAAAGACAACGCGCTGATGGCCTTCCTGAAGATCCAGAGGAGATGCAGTTCACACAAAAATACACACGTGCTGAAAATGTGCTCATCCTCAGGTCATTCAAGATCAGGATGAGTTTGTTTCTTCATCAGATTTGTAGAAATGTGTCACTGCATCAGTGTCTCAGCAATGGATGCTCTGCAGTGAATGGGTGCCGTCAGAATGAGAGTCCAAACAGCTGATAAAAACATAACAATAATCCACAAGTAATCCACAGCACTCCAGTCCATCAGTTAACATCTGGAGAAGACAAAAGCTGAAACAAATCCAGCATTAAGATGTTTTTAACTCAAATATGAGTCCATAATCCCAGTTAATATGTTCTGAGAATGTTTTGCTGACGTTCCCATTAAGTTATGAAAACTTTATTTCTGAATGTTCTCTGAACAATGAAAACATCCAGTTTTTTAAAATGTTTTAAAATCAGCTGAATCTTGGTTATGTAAATGTCAAGGGAACATTCCATTGTATAATTTTTCAAACATTATGGAAACGTTACTTTTGAATGTTCTCTGAACGTTCTGAAACAAGTGTAACATTTAAAAAACTTACAACTAAAATATTCCATGAACAATGTTTAAATAACATTTTTGTGCTAACATTTAAGATATTATTTTAAAAACAAACAAATAACTTTGAACAAATGTTTCATTAGCGTTACTGGAAGAACATTTGTTCATAACGTTGAAAGAACCTTTCCAGAACGTTCAGAGAACATTCCCTGTTAGCTGGATTACTCTTCCTCCAGAGAAAAAGAGCTCTGGTCTGAATCAGGAGAGAAATCTGCACAGATCAAGCAGCGTTTACAAGACAAAACAGCTCTAAACAAATATGTGGCTGGATTTTGATGTGAGAGACAACAGCAGATGCACTTTTTCACTGGAGGAAGAGTTATTATGGATTATGGACTCATATTTGAGTTAAAAATATCTTAATGATGGATTTGTTTCAGCTTTTGTCTTCTCCAGATGTTAACTGATGGACTGGAGTGCTGTGGATTACTTGTGGATTATTGTGATGTTTTTATCAGCTGTTTGGACTCTCATTCTGACGGCACCCATTCACTGCAGAGCATCCATTGATGAGACACTGATGCAGTGACACATTTCTACAAATCTGATGAAGAAACAAACTCATCCTGATCTCAGATGGCCTGAGAGTGAGCACATTTTCATTTTTGGCTGAACTATTCCTTTAACATCTGGAAGACACTCAACACAGACACAACAATATTTATGGCTGATGTTACTGAATGACGTGTGATACTGTAGTTCTTCACCTGGATGAGTTGATGAGATGCTGTTGTATGTTTTTGGCTGGATTCAGTAACACAACGACACACCTGAATGAAACAGAAACAAACACTGTGTTCACTGCGTGAGTC
>CM077241.1:31953163-31960663 GCA_039654775.1 Spinibarbus caldwelli | reverse complement strand
GGAGCGTTTGTTTCCAGAAGCTTTACTTTCACTGTTCCTCAGCGGAGGAATGATCTTCATCTCACATCTTCTGAGGAGCGTTTATTTCTTCATCTCTCAATCAGCATTGCATTATATGTTTGGATCATTTCAATCTCATCTTACTAAGACATATTATTGGAGATATAGAATGATGACTGATATTTAGATCATTTTAGGTCAGCATCTGCTGCACTGTTAGAAAGATCTCACTGATTTACATCACAAGCATCAGAATTTCATCATAAAAAATATCAGCATCGGCAGCAAATTCATATTTTTGCTCAGTTTGAGTCTCTGAATAAAATTGAGCTGTTTTTTTCCTTCATATTCTCACTGTATCAGACTATATGAGCCATAAAAGCCTGATAAATCAAATATGATTAAGGCTGCAAAACAATTAGTCGATTCAAAATAAAAGTTTGTTTACATACTATATGTGTGTGTACTGTGTATATTTATTATGTATATATAAATACACACACATGTATATATTTAAAAAATATTTGTATGTATTTGTGTGTAAACACTTAATTTATTTTATATATATATATATATATATATATATATATATAAATATTTAACATATTTTTCCTTAATATGTACATGTATGTGTGTATATTTATATATATACATAATAAATATACACAGTACACACACATATAGTATGTAAACATGAACTTTTATTTTGAATCGATTAATCGTTGCGATTAATTGTTTTGCAGCCCTAAATATGATACTCAACAAAAAACACAGGCAGTTTTTTTATTATATTTTTTAATAATATTTTGTCTACAGGTTCAATAAACCGTCCCATTTCAAAATATTAGATTTTATTGACTATTATTTTCACATGTCAGGGTTATGTAACGCTAATGATTTACCGTCTGTACCGGAGCGCTGCGAGATCAGAGTCTGATAATGAGAATGCTGCCGAATCAAGACCCGTTTCTTGGCCATCAGAGATGTGCTGTGCTCCTCAAGAGCTCTGATCATCTGACGAGCCTGAGACAGAGAAACACGTCAATGAACCAATCTCATACAGAGACTCTGACGAGGAGAAACAGAGATCATCGGTTCACGCCGCACCTCTCGAAGCAGGTCTTGAGTGCTCATCGTGACGTCTTCTTCAACGCCCAGCGTCCTCTTCAACGACTCTAAACTCTGCTGTAATTCAGCGAGCTGCTTTCGTTCTCTCAGCGTTTGATTCAGACGCCACGTCCGCTTATACAGCGGCAGATCCGACATCAGCCGCACTGGATGATGGGCCGCTCCTGCTGATTTACATTTCAGCTGGAAAAAACATGGAGATCAGGTTTTACTGATACACAAGTCAGGTTTTCACTGAACACAACCGGTCGTTATGATCTTACAGCACATTAATGAAGTGTTTTGTGAACATTTTAACAGCTTCACTAGCTATTTTCATGCAAATAACAATGTGAAAAAGCATAAAAGTGCAATTTAAAAACACAAAAAATAAAAAGCTTGCTTTAAATAATAATGCAGGATTCAGGGTTGACTCTTAAAAATTTCTTTGAAAGTGTTTGCTTAGTAATGTAATTTTATTAATGTAAAAGAGATTATAATACAGATGCTTTAATTGAGTATAATAATATTTACCGTGCCATCAGTAACCATGTTTACATGTACACTTTTTTGTCATTCCGATTAAAATCATTCCGATTGAAAGATTTGGTGGACTGTTTACATGAGACGTAATCTAATCCGATATGGTGTTTACATGTGCTTGTGCTTTCAGTTTTGGGACACGCTAAGTATAAGTAGCCTAACAATAAATACAAATCACCAGAGGAAAAAAAGCACCCATATTTGCGCTAATATTTTTAATAGCTGCTTGCACTTGCTTAGAATAACGGACTAATGTTTGAATCCCTTGCGTTCATTCGAGCGCTCAGTCATATGGCGAGAATACGATCATATAAATCATACGGCCGTCTTCTGTACCACACACAAAACCAACATAGCTTGACCTCACTCAGTTGATCAACACATATCATCATACCGCCCTAAGTTATTAATGTTAAAGCATTAAAGGATAAAATAACAGTATGACCCTCTGTAATGCCGCTCTGAAATGAATTGTATTCTGATACTAAAAGGTTTTACTGTAGCCTAATAAATTGGAACAAATACACGAGATCTTACCAAGAGATGCTAAACAATAAATCAAAGGAGTGTTGCTTTATGAACACAGAGAGTGATCACAACGAGCTATCACACATAACATTTCCAAACGTGTTTTCGTACGATATTCATGCCGTGAGCACTTATAAATTCAAGCAGATCAGAAATTATGAATCTGTAATAAACATAAATACAAATGACAAAGGCAAATTTTGGTCAAGTTGTTTATTTTCATTGAGCTATACTTTCACTATCATCATTGTGTTGTTCCTAAGCTGAAAAGCAGAAAAGCGCGCTTCATTTCAGATCTGTTTTTCACTCCGGTCATGAGAGCAGATATAGCAGTTCATAATACAGCAAGCGTTCTCCATTCTAATGTGTTTTTAACTGTATAATTGAAATTTTAACTTTATACCTCCACTATTACCCAGTCTCTACTGTAGTGTCGGTGTCCCCAAATCACAGAATACTGCGCTGCCGACATCACGTTCACGTTCTGACGACCCGACGTCTTGACGTGATGACATAGACGCAAAGTAATCGGTTTAACGTGTTTACTTGGCAGAATTTTAATTTTGTTCATAGAAAGGTTTATCCCACCCCTCTCAAACCGATTACAATTTCATTCGGTTTGGGCATTTTTATTCCGATTGAGGTGTTTATATAGAGCATTTTCATTCAGATTGGACTTTTAAACCGATTACAATGCTCCATGTAAACGCACCTAGTGTCTCTTACTGAAAGAACAGAATGAAGTACAGCACATTCAGGTGTATTAACACAAATAAATATATATATTCGAGCTATGCTGATGGATTTCTTATTGGTTTTATTTTTATTATTTTTTTTTATTCTAATTGTAAAATGATGCATATATTCAGAGACTTGCATGCTCTGTATAGTAAACAAACTGTATCTAGCAAGTCAGTTGTTTTTGCATATTATTTTTGCTTTTCACAGAAAATCACCCCATAATGCCTCAGTGAGCAAAATCAAACAAGACTGATGGAAATAAAGAAAGAAAGAGCCTTACAAGCCATTGATGCTGAGCTTCTTGCTGTATTTTCCTGAAGAAAAGAGAGTCATTTACTGAATAAAGCAGCGGTTCAGTGTAAGTAATTGAATCTGATCGTCCATAAGATGCTTTCTGAAAGTCAAGAACTGAACTCACCGTCTGGCCTTTGCTCTTAAGAGGCTGATGTTCATCTTCTCATCATACTCCTCAAACGCCTCAATGTCAACTTCATCCTCACTGCACCACTCATTCTAGGATTGAAATACACCACAATCTTAGAATAGTGATTCAAATGGACTTTATTTTTCAGGATGATTCGATTAAAGGTTGATATTAGGGGTGGAGACTGAGACAAATTTCATGATTTTGATTCACAAGCTTGTGATTTGATTCAATTTGGATCTCGATTCAATTAGATTCTACACCGATTCATTTGGATATATAGGCAAATCAGGTTCAGCAACGTTAATTATAATATTAAAATTTGTAAACAAATATTTAAATTGCAGTTTTTATAATAAAAACGCATCATATAATAAAAACGTATTATACTTTTTCAATGATATAATTATGTTTCTATGTTATTGAAGTTATGATAACGGTGGATGTTATAACTTCTCATGACAGATTTATTAAAAAATAGGTTTAGTAAAATATAATGAATATGTAATATAATGCATACATTTGTCCAAATGCTCCTCTTTAGAGTTTTTTTAGTTTATGTTCACTGAATGACTTTCCTGAGGTAAATGTGACGTTATTGATCACAAGCTGTTTTACTGACATCTTTCTGCGGTTGAATCACAGATTGATCAATTACATGATTGATTTCAGTGAGTTGTTTCTATCAACACCTTCTGATGTTCATTCATGTCTACTGACTGAATTTCATTATAAAATTGACAGAATTTGAAAGCTGAGACATTGTTTCAAAAGTAACAAAGCACAAAGCTTGATGTGATTATTGGATAGGAGGCACTACAAATAATGTTTCCTGAAGATTTGTTCGCTCATCAACTAAAAACAGCACAGATCGATATCGATTCATCAAAATGTGAATCACTTAAAATCAAGAAATCAGTATTTTTAGTTGATATGCGATCGAGTGCTGACTTACGCTGTCTTCTGTGGTCCATCCGTCACTGGAATACATAAACGCATTGCTTGACTGATTGAATTCAGCAGCAGAATCAGCTCTTGGATCATCCGAAGCCTGTCGTTTTCTCTTCCACCGCCACTCGATGCCGCTCTGGATCTCCTCAGGTCCGGGTTCAGCTCTTTTTCTGACAGAATCGCAGCTGTGTGCATTTTCATGCAGCTCTGCTGGTATTTTAGCATGAGAAGCGACTGTGAAACTGCGACCCTCAAATAAAGAGCATGAAAAACCAGCAGCAATGGCCGTTCTGCCCTTCATCTCCTCAAGGCCTCTCAGATGCTGCTGGGTTTCAGTAATAGAGGATGATCTGTCTGTCTCTTTGAGACTATGATCCCTGCTTTCAGAGGTTTCCAGATGATGATTGACGATCATCTCATGGTCTGGCTCTTCCATTTTGATGCAGTGTAACGAGTCTTTGCCGTTCTTTGGGTTCTGGTTGTCCTCTGTTTGACGGGACTGGTCCGTTTCATCGTAAGGCTCGATCTTAATGTGCACAGATCTTTCCTCTGGCTCAGGCAAGTCGCTATAAGACTCTACTTTAATGATAACTGGAGCTCCGTCTTCTGAGAGCGAATCACCATGATCAGGTTTTGTTTCCGTTTTAACAGAGACTGAGGATTGTTGTGTGGTTGAGTCTTCATGAGTGTTCTCTACAGGGTTTTCTTGAGTCGTTTCGCTCTCTTGGCTCTTGTCGGATGATTTCTCGGTGCGTTCGGCGGGTACAGAAACGGTCGGGCTGCTCACGCTGGCACTGACAAACAAGGGCAGTTTTATTAACCTATATCCTCCAGGAAGTAACAATGTGGAAGCAGTTCCTGCTGATTCTGGAGCTTTTCCTGCCTGTTCGAGACTCGCTGTCTTGCTCTCAGCAGAAGGTGGGCATATCCTGAAGGAAAACATGCCAGCTTTACCCAGTAACCCGTTCTGTAGACCCGGAGCTGCAGCACTTCCAAAGGTAAAGGCAGTATTTCCTGGCACTGAGTGGATTCTGGGCACGATGAATGGAAGGGGTTTAGATGAAGCTGCTGGATTCTGTTGCACTAATGTAGATGTGGTCATCTGAGTTGATTGTGGATCCTGTTGAGCACCTCCTGTGGAGAGACGAGGTGAGAATGTTTAATTTGATGTGTACGGCCCTATGAATTTCACGATGCAGAAAACATAGACCGAATGGCAAAATCCAGTCATAAAAATGGAATTTACTGTATAATGCAGCTCGTTACAGAACTTGTCAATATTTGGATGAACAAATCAAAAGTAGGGCTGTAAAATGAATGAAATGGAATTTCATTTGAGAAAACTATTGGCAGATATACACAGAAACTCACAGATCCATCACTACAACCCGCCAAAATAAAAGTTCGGATTAACTTGAAGAAATTATGACAGCTATATAAATATTGTATAGTAGGGCAAAGTAAATAATAATAAAATTTATTAAACCATTATTTTTTTTAAGGAGTATCACTTAAAAAATGCAATTTTTGTCATTTTAAAATGTAATTTGATTTGATTAAGTTTAAAAAATAATAATAATTTGATGTATTTATTTGATTACCACCATTTTTTGCTAATTAATTTGTATTGAATCACACACACACACACACACACACACACAGTGTTTCTGCTACATTCATTCTGCCATGGCGGGCCGCCACACCAACATCATCCCCGCCACAGCTGCAGCTTCTCAGTGCCATCATAGTGATGCCGCTCGCATCATTTACAGTCGGGTAATTAGCGGAGAACACTTGAGAAAAAACACAAAAAAACGTAGCAGAGAACACAGAGCAGAACTTAAATTTCAGCACGGGTATTGCGCGTAATAGTAGCCTATTCATTCCTGCGGGTTCCGCACTTATAATGTGATGACAGATGATGAAATGTATCATTTGCACATGCTTTTGGGTCTTGCTCATTTAAAGTGAAAGAGAACTCACTCACGCTCTCTTATAGACCGTTTTCTGTGCGTCCACAGATCACGATGAACTAAGGAGAGTGACAGCTTTCAAAGATTATTAAGGGAGTTTGCAAATGTGATATTGAATTAATAGAACAGGTCAATAAACAAGAAGTTAATATTAAGTGACTTACGTTGTCTGACTATAACACTATTTTTCTCTGTTTCATCAACGAAAATAGTTCCAAATAAAGTAACAGCTGAGCCACTGCGCATCTCCATGCAAACACAGCTGTTTCATTCATGAATGAAAGTGCGTGTTTAAATGAATCTAGTGAGTCAGTGATTCATGATTACTCATTCATAAAGGGAGTCACTTGTTTCATTCCTGAATGAATCAGCCGTTCAAATGAATCAATTGAATGAATGATTCAGTGATAAAATCAGTGACTTGCTGCCACCTGCTGGCGGTTTTAGTTTAATTTTTAACGTATAATTTCACTTATTTAAATCAATTAATATTTCTATATTCAAAATTTTATATTTAAAACATTAATCTCAACATGAATTTATGACTTTAATTGCACTCATGCCACCTCTGAGCCTCATTAAACCTCTGAAAATGTACCTACAAGTCACTTTTGTGTTCTTCTGTGCCACCTCTGAAGAACAAATTAACTTTTTTTAAATACTAATTTCATATGACTGGTAACTTATTTGTCTTATTCTACTTCTTATTATATTGTTTTAGTTTGAAATTTTTAAAAGCTTATAAATATATTTTTTGAATTTGACAAAAGATTACATACTTTTTATTAAAGAAAATCTGAAAAATGCCATTAACAAAGGTAAAAAGAAAATGCCCCTGTAAATCACTTTAAGGAGTCAAATATCACCTCGTATTAGGAAGGTGCTCCTAATTTTTTTAAATCAGGAGGACAAGCGCTCCTAAAAAGAAAAGTAAGCGTAGAGCCCTGTGTAACAGTATATTAGATCATGAGCATGAGGTCTTAAAGAGACAGCAGCCTAAATAAACCTGCTGCTGTCTGTCATTTCTGTCTATTTATACAGTGAAGACTATCCAGTGTTATACTACGGGGGCCTTTGAATGCTTGAATCTGATTGGCTGACGAACGTTCTAAGGTGTGCAATTATTTTCAGGGAAACGCACGGCGAATGTAGTTCCAGGCAGCTCTTGACCGCATTACATGTCCATATCACTTCACCAAATGATTTCAGTTATTTTAAAGGTCTTACAACAGC
>CM077241.1:31948163-31950663 GCA_039654775.1 Spinibarbus caldwelli | reverse complement strand
CCATTAGGAGCCCTGGGGATCGCTGGAGATCGGGTAATGGGCATTTTGAATGATTCTTTACTCTGGTTCGCTTGGCTCACTAAATAAGAAAAAGAGCACTTTAAGACACAAAGGGCCAGTTTTACTAACAGCTTGCCTCAGCGCAAACCGTCTTTTGGCATTAAAATAGTACTGTCAGGTTTTACTAAAGACGTGCAGTGAAGAATTAGCGCTGAAAAGGTGTAGACACAGTTATTTTTGCGCCTGACCTGATTGAATATGCATTTGTAGGAGTTTCCCTTTCAGACGCTAAATTTATGGGAGAAGAGTATTCAAAAGAATCACGCAACGAGATTTACTAACATTTGCGCTCGTCAAATTACTGGTATTTGCGCCATTACTTAACGCCCAAAAAAAGCATGTCAAACTATTTTGTGCTTGAAACGGCTGCAATTATTGTTGCAGAGAACAGAGAACGCATGGTAGAAGGATTTTTTCCACACGTATTAATTTATTTGGAATGCCAGAAGAACAGATTATCCAAACTCATAGTTTGCCAAGCCATGCTATTTTTAATTTGCTTCAGGAAATAAAAGACGACTTGGAACCCTCAACTAGGAGTCACGCAATACCAGCTCTATCAAAACTTCTTGCAACCTTCATTTTTTGGCCTCCGGTTTTGGAATTGCGCTCTCGCGCTAATTTGCCCTGTTTAGTAAAACTGGCCCAAAGAGGGTTAAAAAAGAAAAACAGTGATGGGTTCAGTGTCTCATTGTTAAAACAGATCATACCTGTATGCTTTGTGGGATCGATCTCTTTGAGCATCCTGCTCTGAAGTGTTTTGGAAACCGATCGGCTCGTCTTTTGAGGCAGTGGCTTTATTCTGCCAGTGACATACGCTGCCAGACGATTGGCTGGATGCAACGCTCCCATTCGGCCCAGGATCAGTTTAGCTTGAGCATATGTTTTTCCATTCACCTGAAATCAAGGATGAGATGTTTATTCTTACCAATCAGAGAGCATCACTATTCAGAACAGGGCTGAAACGATTAGTCGACATTATCAACAATGTCGACAATTAAAAAAATTGTCGACAAATAATTTTGTTGTCGTTTGACCTCATATGACCTAATGTAAGAGCCTGCAATAATGCAGTTTGACCAGTGTGGCACTGTACAGCAAGACTGTAATTCAGCTCTCCTGGATGCAATTCAAGAGAAGAAGACACAGCACTTCAGAGCAAACTGCTGAGTGGCGTTTGAATGAATATATAAATATATGCTGTGCGCTTTCCTCTCAATAATGAAATAAACACAACAAAACTGACAGCGGTGAGCAAGCAGCAGTTAAGAAAGCATCTGATTGCAGCGATGTGGATGTTTGCATGAGCTCTGCAGTTTGGTACTCTAGTAAAGTCCAGTAACGTCACGTTTATTTATATAGTACTTTATGCCTTAAATCAAGCAGCTTTACAGTATTAAACATGAAAAAACAGAGTCAGTGTCACTTTCAGTTATAATTACAACTGGATTTTCTGTTATAAAGCAGCTCTCCAGTGTGGAGCTGGACAATAATAAAAATTTTATTAGTTGGGGGAAAAAAAAAAAAGATTATTTAAGTGAAGTGAGTGAAGTGACATGTGGCCAAGTATGGTGACCCATACTCGGAATTTGTGCTCTGCAATTAACCCATCCAAAGTGCACACACACAGCAGTGAACACACACACACCGTGAACACACACCCGGAGCAGTGGGCAGCCATTTTTATGCTGCGGCGCCCGGGGAGCAGTTGGGGGACCGGTGCCTTGCTCAAGGGCACCTCAGTCGTTGTATTGAGGGTGAAGAGAACGCTGTACCCCCACCTACAATTCCTGCCGGCCCGAGACTCGAACCCGCAACCTTTAGGTTACGAGTCCGACTCTCTAACCATTAGGCCACGACTTCGTTTCATTAAAGCAATAGTTTAGTTTGCAGAGATCAAAGCTTGATCTAGCTCAGGACAGTTTTGATTATCATAACCCTATACGGTATTTTAAGAGAGATTATGTTGTGAATAAAATAGTTTATCTAAAAATAAAATGTCTCATCACTTACCTTTATTTTGTTTCTTATCCATATGACATACAAAAGGAGATGTTAGGCAGAATGATGTGTCACTCAGTTACTTTTTCATATAGCTAATTACATGGTGAATGTGAGTGTTTCTCTGTCATTGTGTGCCAAATATATTTATTTGTATATAATAATTGTAATTACATAATATGATTTTCAAAAGCTGAAGTGATAACCTTAATTTATTAGAAAATGTATAACTCAAACTGAGCCAGACTTCACCTTTATCGGTCCAGATCGCATTAGCGTCTTCTTGTCAGCCTTCAGATGACCAGCAGGAATAACACGAGACAGAAGAGGAAAGCGCTTCGCTTGTTTCTCATTAGGTGCTTTTGTCTGTATGATGTGCAGGTTCTCATTAACATTCAGTCTATTGGCTTTCTGAGAGGAAGAGCTCCTCAGATGTGGT
>CM077241.1:31883163-31943163 GCA_039654775.1 Spinibarbus caldwelli | reverse complement strand
GATAAGTTTAATTATTCGAGCTGCTGTGAGAAAAGGCTATAAATGATCCGTCACCTGCAGGATCCTCACGTGCCAGAGCCTAGTAGCCGGGACAACTTCTTCATGTTTACAGATGTGAAGTAATGACGCAGTGCCATGCTCGAATTTCCCGCGGAAACCTACCTGTGCCACTCAAATTAGAAAACATTATTATAAGCTAACCATTGTGAATCGGGCTAAAGTAAGGAGATAGTTTTGAACACTGGCTGGTTATGTACTTTCTCAAATATTGATTTCGTATAATTTTTAACCAAAAAAAGTTACGGACTGCAGCTTTAACTAAAACTAAAACCAATTTAAAAAACAAAGTTAAGCTTATTTTATTTCAGCTACTAATATTGTGATTTTTTATATATATATATATATATATATATATATATATATATATATATATATATATATATATATATATATATATATATATATATATATATATATATCTGTTTCCATTTTATTTTTAGTTATTTTTGCTTTTTTAATTCTATATTTTATTTTATGTTTTAGTTTTAGTTATTTTAACATGAAATGAAACTAAATGAAAATCAGAAACTAAGAAAAAAAAACATTTCTTATTTTCATTCAGTTTAACTTCATGTACTGAAATAAAACTAAAACAGAAATAAACCACACACACACACACACACACACATATATATATATATATATATATATATATATATATATATACACACACACACACACACACACACAGGCATGTATATATTTAAGAAAATGTTGTGTTTATGTTAAATATATTTATATATAATATAAATTATATCAATATAAATATATACATATAAATATTTTCAAAATATATACTGTATGTGTGTGTATTTATATAAACATTATAAATATACAGTACACACATATATATTATGTAAACAAAAACTTTTACGATTAATTTACACTAATATACATACATACATACATACATACATATGTAGGAGATCCTTGAACGGACACACATATACAACGAACAGACTCATTCCAGAGGAATGAGTGAATCTCTGGTTTCACCTCTGAGAGTCGTAAAAGTAACTAAGGATCCAAGACGAGGCCTAAGTGTCTGGACCAAGATCCTGTCTTGTTAATCCTTATCCCTCCAGAGATCAGAACTGCTAAAGATAATCAACTTCACCAACGCAGAACAAAGGAAACTTCTGGCGGGAAAGATACCAGATCCAGATGGTAAATGGACCCTCGACCAGCCAACGTATAAATTGACAAACTTATCAACAAACGCGCGATGGATTTACAGTCATAGGCCTGACTTAAACATGTGCCAGAACTCCCCTCCCAGACACCTTCTGACCTCGGGACACTCGCGGCCCCTCCTCGGGTGCATTCCTGAAAATTTGCCTTTTTCGGACAGACAAAGAAAACAATCAAAAGTGCGCCAAAACTCCAAAAGACAACATTCAAGACTTAAGTAATGGAAATGTATTCCCAAATTATGTGTGTTATGCCTTAGATATGCTTGATATGTTAGTAAAACATACGCTAGGTTAATCTATCCATTATAAGGTCGGTACCATTTTAACCTATGTATTATGAGGGTATGAATATGTGTGTGTGTCATGCTTGGTGTTAAACGAAAGTATATTTTATTTGTAACAACTCTGTGTGGATGAAATGTAGAAATTAGGTAAATCCCGTAACGTTCTAAAGTTTATCAAGATTATTAACAAAAACCTGCAAGGATTTTTGGTCACGTGATTACACGGGCAGCTCGTTAATTTATGCAGAGAAACGGAGTCTAGGAAGCTGAGCTCCTCCTTGCAACAAGCGGATTGGTACCCCAGCTCCGGGGCGGGCCTAAAGTGGCCTGCTTAAAATCTAATGTCCAATTAAGGATCAGTGCTCTTTTCATCACCTCATTCCAAACTTCAAGCTCTTCAAGAAAACTTTGTGATTTCTGAAATCTTCAACTTCTGCAAGCGAGAAAGGAAAGTGAACTTCTAGCGCGTCTCATCCAACCAGGCAACTCACCAATCACGGCCGGGGTTCCCTAAGAGACGTCAGACAAACAACGGATCGCCAGCCAATCAGCTAAGCCCGGGGATTCCCTCAACGAGACGAGGACGAGACTCGGCCGTAACCTTCTAAACAAGTAAAACAAAATCTCTCATCTATTGGCTGAAAACGGCGCAAAGTTGTTATTAATGGGAAAGATAGAACTAAGCTCTGCTTTGTTGACTTTCTGATAACCACCGAAGTTGAGACTTCCTTCATAACTCACAATTCTGCATAATTCCGTTGACTTTTGTGTGTGTGGTCATATGTGTGTGTTTAGATAATTTAGTCTCATGTAACCGTAGGAGATAGCTCAATAAATTGTATTTTATTACAAAGAAACTTGTGTTGTGAGTCTTAGAATTCAAATATTGCCTAAAAGAGAACGCTTCAATAGCTCATAATTAACTAAATACCAAATTTCGTGTTATTCTGTGGCCAAGAATTAACAGAGTTGGTAAGAATACACTGAGTTGAGCTATTTGCTGGACAGAGCCGGCGAAGTGTATAGGAAATTTGAATCAGTTCAGTTAAATCAATTTGAATCTTTTAAGATTCGAAAAAACTATATAGAAAAAAAAAACACAAAAACTTACTTAAAACTTTCAAATTAAAATGGAAAATATAAAAACAATACTAAAACATAAAATATATTAAATATAAAAACAAAACTTTAATAAACATAATATTAACAAATAATATGAGTAAAATAAGACTGATTGCAGACTCACGGAAGGCCCTCAGGCTCCTGGCGTTGTTCTGTGGCGAGCGGATGAGGAGGATCTTGTGTTTGAAGCAGCCGCAGCTGAACATGCACTGCACGCGTCTGCAGTGAGCAGATCCTCGCAGCTCTCTGTTCAGACTCTCGCAGACGCAGCCCAGTCTGCAGAAATCTTTATCACACACGCCTTCACTAACACGCCGCATGCTGGACTGCGTCACCCTCTCCGCTTTCTGTGCAAATGAAACACAACAAACTCAAGCACAATCACTTCACAGGAAATCATAACACTCATATACATATTCTTATTAGAGGAGAAAAAAACTAAACAATATTTTTATATTAAACTATCTTGTGCTAATTCCTATTTTTGATAATCCAGTGAGGAAAAGCTTTCTATATAGTAGCACAGCGATTCCCAAACATTTTTGTCAGCTGAATCCCTTAGACGTAAAATATTTACTTGAAGAACTTCCTGAGATTTTAAGGTAATATTTCAATAATTTAACAATGCATTCAGAAGTTCACAGTTCTCTAAAGTTGGTTACTAGTCACATAACATGCAAATAAACAGATAAAATATCTAATCTTTTTTAGTAACCGTTTTATTTTGATTGCTTTTATTTTAAAATTATTTTTAATATTTAAATTGATTTTATTATTCTTCTTATTCATATAAATAAGCAAACCTATATAAAATATTGCATTTTTAGTGTTTTACGTTTTTTTAATTATTATATAAAATATATAAAACTATTATATAATCATTATTTAATTATTTATATAAATAAGCAAATATATATGAAGTGTTAAAATGTTGTGTTTTATTTGATGTCTTTTTAATTGTTAAATATAATATTAGAAAATTGGTTTATAATTATTAAGTAAATAAATAACATTTAAATAATATACATTTTTTTTATAAATTAATAATAATTATTTATAAAGTAATTATTAAAAAAATAAAACACTTACAAAAAAATAACAAAACACCTATATTTTGACATATATTGTGATTTGAACTGCAATATGTTTCATCTCACATTGCTATTGAATAACCCTGCAGTAGCATAAAAACTATACTGTCCAGCTGTACACACATGTATAATTTTTGAGTGTTTTATTTAGGTTTTATTTTGCATGTATTTTAATATTATTATGTACAGTATTTAAAGAATATATATATATATATATATATATATATATATATATATATATATATATATATATATATATATATATATATATATATATATATATATACATAAACCTATATATAATTAAATAATATAACTATAAATGTATATTTTTAAAACTAAATAATAAATAATACACATAAAAATATATAATATAAATAATACAATTTTTAAAAATTATTCTGTCATGTATTGCACTTTTATCATATGAAAACGTCTGGTTACACTTTATTTTAAGGTGTCCTTGTTACAGTGTAATTATACTCATATTGCTTTTGCAAACCCTCATTTGGAGAAGTATGAAACCCTGGAGAAGCATGAAAATGATAGTGTGCAGTAATCAGATGTGTTGCTCAGACTGGACGCACCTCTGCGGTCAGCAGTGAACTGAGGGCGAAGCCGGCTCTCTCAGCGCTGATGTGAGTGGGACTCTGTCCGAGAGAGACGGCCTGCTTCTCCTGTTTCAGCAGCTCTGTGTGATTTTGAGCAGAAGTAGAGGACTGAGCTCCATCCACAGCGTCTCTGTTAAACCTCAGCGTTCGCCTCCTCCGCCGGCGGTACTTTCTCCTGCGTCTGAAGTGCACTTCACTGGACGCTGCAGGACGCTGATGATGATCTTCAGAGACGCTGCATTTCCATCGGAGTCTAGGTCTGGAGCTTTCTGAGGTATTCGCCGTCTGGATCTCCACGCTTTTGAGTGCTTCTCATGGAGAGCAGAGGGGTCTGGCGGCGAGCTGCGAGTCTGAAGCACACTATCTAGGGTGCGAACATAGCTGCTGCTCTTGAGGGGCAGCTGATAGAGGACAGGAGACGAAGAGCTGGCTGAAAACACTGCGGCACGCTCGCTGATCCGCTGGCCTTCAGTCTCTAGATACTCATCCAGCATGAGCGAGGAGAACGCTGAGTGACTCGCAGAGCCTGATCGAGACGGAAACATGATCAAATGTGTCCCTGAAGCACAAAAGCAGTCATAAGTAGCGCGGGTTTATTTGTAGCAATAGCCAAAAATACATTGTATGGGTCAAAATTATCCATTTTTCTTTTATGCCAAAAATCATTAGAATATTAAGATCATGTTCCATGAATATGTAAATTTCCTACCTTAAATATGTCAAAAGTAAATTTTTGATTAGTAATATGCATTTATAAGAACTTCATTTAGACAACTCACTAGGAGCTTTTCTCAATATTTAGATTTTTTTGCACCCTCAGAATCCAGATTTTCAAATAGTTGCATCTCAGCCAAATATTGTCCTATCCTAACAAACCATACATCAATGGAAAGATTATTTATTCAGCTTTCAGATGATGCATAAATCTCAATTTCAAAAAATTGACCCTTATGACTGGTTTTGTGGTCCAGAGTCACAAATATCACCAGATGAGAAGTCAGTCAATAAATGAAGGAGCTGTTGTTGTTTATTTGCTTACTGTCAGCTGCGCTCTTGGAATTAAACTTCTCCATCCAGCCTTTGATTCTGGTCAGATCGTTCGTCTTTCCAGTGCGCGAAACGAAAGAAGTGTCTGGACTCAAACAAAAACGAATAAATAAATGAAATGAACAAAACTCCAATATGTTATTAATACCTTGTTTTTTTAAGCTTTTATGAAAAAATCTCTCACCCTCATTGCTGTAATTCTGAAAACGTGTTTTTTTTTTTTTTGAACAGTAAACCTCGTTTGTGCAGCACTTTGATTGCCAAAAAGGAATAAAAGAAATCAGTATAAAAAAGTACTCAAATGAAAAAAAAGTTTAATTAAATTTTAAAAGATTAAATAAATTGTCAATGTTTTATGCCTTCATTTGATTACCACCGTTTTTATTAAATAAATTTGTATTAAATCAAAAACCAAAAAAAATTAAAACACATCTTCTGAAAAACTAAAACATTTCATAGGGCACCATTATTGTAAAAATGTTAATAAATTGTTAAAGTTTTATGAATTCGATTGATTAGAAATGTTTTTTGATTATTAAATTTAAAAATACAAATTTAATTTAAAAAAATTAAAATGGAATCCAGAAAAAATTTAGACAGAAAACACAGAATTTTGGAAAAATAAAAAGAAATTTGAGAAAAAGTAAAAAGGTTTTCATAGGGCCCTAAAATGTTTTTTTTTGTAAAAATAAATAAATAAATAATAATAGTAATAGTTTTTTTTTTTAATTGTATAGATTTCATTATTTAAATTAATATAGCATGCTTTTTGATTACTAAAATTTAATTTAAACATTAAAATAGAATCCAGAAAATTAAAATGAAAGAAACAAAATTTAAAAAAATCATAAAACATGCTCAGTAGAACTCTATGTAAAACGAATTTTTTGTGTTTCTCATTAATGTCAATGATGATTCGTATTACACTCCATTACTCTAATAAGTTCTTCAGTTAAATTTGCACAAAATAAAAGCAGAAGCACAAATACCACAGAGCCATAATCTTCATTATTTTGCTTACGGGAGGATGACGTGAGAACCGGTGAAGGTAAAGGTAAAGGAACACCCAGATAATGCAGGTCTATGGGTGCTGCAGGATCCAGAAGATTCAGTTTCATCCCAACTGTGGAGAAACAAAAACAGAAAACAGAAATGAATAAACTACACAATAACAGAGCAAAAGACGAACCGCAGATGGTTTCTGAGTGCTGCAGATATTTGATCTGCATGCTTTTACTTTTTCTGCTCAAAGCATCATCAGATCTTCATATTTCACACACAAACAGAAGCACCAGCGGATATGATGGAACGACAGACTGGAGAAGTTCAGTGCAGACTAAAAGATTCGGTGAGGCTGAGAAAACTTCATCTAAACAGCAATTCTCTCATTCTTATATAATTATTTAGCCACTTTTATGAGCTCAAATGAACAGACTACATGCAGTATGAATACTTTAGAAACTGAACATAAACAGTAATTAAAACGAGCAGCAGAAAGCATTCAGATCCTGGTTTGAAGTGTTGTTTTTCTACATTCACCTTCTTGAAGCACGGGATGAATGATCTGCCGGTTCTTCAGCTGCTTGAGGCGCTGCAGTAAGACACGCTCCTGATCACAGATCCAGTGTGCTGACGTTACAGCAGCTTCTGCACTCACACACACACACACACACACACACACACACACACACACACTTCATCATCAGCAGGGCTGGGTCTCGTTTGAATTTTATCGATTCCAATTCTTATTGATTCCTAATTCTGATTCCAAGAAGATAAAAAATTCATTAATTTTTTTTTTTTTTTTTTTTTTTTTTTTAAGTCAAACATTTAGATGTCAAACATATTTATTCTGTCTTTTGCCTATGGTTTTACCAAAAAATACCACAGAAAAAAAAACAATTTCAAACATTAAATTGTTAAAGACAAGTAAACAGTAAGTATTAAAATAGGAACAAACAAATCAACTAGCAATAGCATAAATTAATAATTCTTTTGTTCTCTGATTAACGTTTATTAGGCGGCTGTCTCTTCAACACTGAACGCACGCGGATCTAAAAATACTGTTATACGAGCGTTTTCTTTCTCATCTGTTTTAGGTTCACTTAAGACTAAAAACAGCTGTTTATTTTATTTATTTTTTTAGTCATTTAGCAGACGCTTTTATCCAAAGCGACTAACAAATGAGGACAACAGAAGCAATCAATTGTAGTATTAAAACAACTCAAACAGTTCCAAAACCAAAAGCTAATGCATACAACAAAATTTCAAAACTCAACATTTAAATAAAAACAAACAAAAAAGCTAAAACAATTCAAAATATTAAAGAACAAAAGGTTTAAGAGTATAATAATTATTCTAACATAACACTAAACCAAACACCAAAAAACAACTACATATGTGTATGTACAACCACACACACACACACACACACATATATATACACATATACACATTTATAAATTCAATATATATATTATTTCATTTCCATTTAGTTTGTTGAAGTACTAAAATAACTAAAACTTAATAAAAAACCTATACAGACATCATAAAAAAAAAACTAATAAAATGACAAACATTATTCCAACTTTAACTAAAATTAAAATAGATAACAAATACAAATCAAACTACATTAGTTTATCAGTAATCCTAAAAAAATAACACTGAGCCAAACACACGTGCAAGTAGTAGGAAAGAGGAGAAATAAAAAGCGATACTCATATGATACTTATATAAGTATGATGATAAGTATGATGATACTTATGTAAGTATATACTTATACGTTTATGATGATATAATGACGTATTTTGTGCACATTGGTCCATAAATGTGAAAGAAAAGTCAGTTCCAGCCTGGAACAATCTTTTCTGCAGTGGAAACGCACGGAACGGTTCTAGAACGGACACAGAACCCACATCAGAACCGCTGTTCTCTGTGCTCGCGCTTCAGATGTGTGCGCTGCTCGCAAACAGTGCACAAGTTCTTTCCCTTCCTGCACTTAAATCGTTTAAAATCACATTAAAATGCAAACGCAGGAATCGTTAAGTGGTATCGAAATGCTCGGGTCTTATCGAATACCGGCTTCTTGGAAATTTGGAGCCGGTTGTAAAATGGAGCCGGTTCAGGATACCCAGCCCTAATCATCAGAGCGGTCAGATGTTTACAGACCTGCATCAGGCGCTGGAGTCTCCGCTGGAGTCTGTGAGTGTGATGATGGAGAAGATTCCTCAGATCTCTTCATGTTTCCAACATGAACGTCCAGCGCCTCCTGCGACACAAACAGCAGGTCAACAGCGATCTATCCTCCTCAATCACTGCTAAAGTCTATCAGTCTTCAGTCAAAGGATCATAAAGCAGTTCTGTTCATTCTGAGTAAATGCTGTGTGAAGTGTTGGTTTGATATCTGTGTCTGAGTTATTATAAATCAGCATTACATCAGCCCTGCTCTCTAGAGATCAGCTAGAAAAAAAAAAAAACATCAACTGCAACTTCTAAAATTATTTCTAGAATTTGCATTCAGTATATAAGAATATAATAAGTTTAAAATTCTGAAGCAATTATTTATTGTCTGTGACATGTTTCATACGTGTGCATATGTGATGTTTATTATGCAGTAAAGTAGGGCTGTGTGATATTGGGAAAAAATGACCTTGTGAATGTTGTTTTTGCAATATACTGTATATTGCTATATGAAAAAAATACAGAATTTTCCCCCAGATTGCTTGTTTATTTGGAATTTGCTATATTTGTAAAGAATTAATCATAGTGGGTAATTTTGTTTTATTCTGCATAGAAAATTAAAAACAATTTAATTTACTAATTTATTTAAACACTGAAAATTTTACTTTTTTTTTTACTTTTTTTCCTTTTAGGAAAAACTGGAAAAATGTGGGTCTTCACACTTTTTATAATAATTTATAATAATATATAGTTAATAAAAATCATATATAATTCACAATAATCTAATTTGTTATTTTTTTTTACAAGACCCAACTCAAAAACAATTTGAGTCAGAAAAAAATCTTTTTCCACTTGAGTTTCATCGCCACTGTATTTGACCAGTTCAACATGACTATAAAATAGTGGTGCAACGGATCACAAAACTCACGGTTCGGATCATACTACGGATTTTGAGTCACGGATCGGATCATTTTTTGGATCAGCAAAAAAAAAAACAAAAGTTGCTTTTCATTTATTACTAAAAGCTTACTTTACATATACCCCAGCAGAAACTACTAGCTTAACTACTAAAGTCAGTAATACAACAAAAACAATTGCACAAATTACAAGCATAGATGAACAGCCTACAATATAAAATTATAGGCTAAAATTATAGGCTATATAAAGACAGTAACAGTAGTATTCAGGTGCAGAAATGTAATTATTAAGTGTAAAACAACACAATAATGCTTACTGCATAAGTTAAATACAGATTAATCTTTGTTAAAGCTGTGGTGTTGTTTGATTAGCAGACCAGACAGAAGTAGGTATTTCTAGGCTGCTGTCTCTTTAAGACTAAATGCACGGACCTAATACTGACACACATTCTGTTTCTTTCTTAGTCAGCTGTATACGTTAACTTATGACATGGACATAACCTACTGTGTTTACCAGAATACTTGCCAAAACGGGTATTTTCACATAAGTGTGTGTGTATGTATCCATCCGTTGAGGTGTCTGAAACGCGGTGTCTGAATCGTGCCGCTCTCTCTATCTGTCTCTCTCTCTCTCTGCACGCTTCGGGTGTGTGCAGCGGCTGAGCACGGAAAACGGCACGCGAGTCCCGATTCAACTTCTCCTTCATCTGAATGGTCTGAAATTGCTTCATTGTGTAAATTGGCAAGACAAAGTATGTGCAAATGATAACTTTCACTCTATGATGGTTGAACTTAACAGTTAATCCGCGAATCGCATGCGTGCTGAACCGTGGGGACTGGTCCTAAGGATCACAGATCATCTACGATCCGTTGCACCCCTACTATAAAACAATAATAATGTTTTTATTATGATTTTTATAATATTGTAAAATTGTGATATGAACAAAATAAGAAATGCTTTGCAATAATAATGTAAAATAAAAAATTGAGTACCAAAAGTAATTTTATTGTAGTGTAAAATTAAAATACTATTTAATTTCTTTATTTTCAAGGGTAAACTATGGAGTTTTTATTTTGATGGTTTGCGACAAATAAAAATTATACACTGTCTGTTTATTTACACACATGCAGCCCAGTGTTTCAGAACAGCTTGACAGTAAACAAAACAACTGAAACACTGTATCATGAACTACAGACATGAGAAAGCTGTGCTTGAAACTGGTAAAGCATATATTTATTTATTTCATTAAACGGCAGTGAGTGTGATTTGACGATCTCACTAAGCCACATCACAACACTGGTTTTATTTTGAAATGTGCAGCTCTCCAGTGAAGCAGGATTTGGACCAATCAGATTCCCCTGTGGGTGGAGCTACAGCACAGAATGACCAAATTTCAGATTTGAAGCAGTTGCGGCTGGTTCACACAAAAACCCAAGAGACTTTAGCACATAAGTGTTTGTTTTCATAATCTTCCTTCAGCATGTAATAACTAGGGTTGGGTATCGTTTGAATTTTACCAATTCCAATTCCAATTCTGCTTTTCAATTCCGATTATTATCGATTCCCAGTTTCGATTACAATGTGGTTAAAAAAAATTAAGTAAACCATTTAGATATCAAATATATTTATTCTGTGTCTCTTTTTGCAAAACATTTAATTGCTGCTGAATACCATGAACAAAAATCAGCCGGCTACATAAAAACTGCACTCCATTAAGAGCTGTTTGTGTGCAAAATCAGGGCTCTACAGTGCGACCATTTCAGTCACATTTGCGACTGAAAACTACTGCGTGCGACTATGAAAAAATAATTAGGAGCACCTGTGCGACTGACCCGATCAGCATATTTGTGTTTGCACTGAGAGAGCTTCAAAGGTTTCTAACGTACTTATGTGTTTTTGCAGCATTGAGTAATGTATCACAGACATATTCTCTCATTATAACAAAGTGTAGACAGAGAGTAAATAAGAGATTAACTGTGCAGTGTAGAGAGCTGCGTTGATTATAATGGAGTTTTGTGAGATCGCGATGAACTAAGGAAAGTGACAGCTTGCAAATGTGATATTGATTTAATACAACAGTTCATTAAACAAGAAGTTAATATTAAGTGACTTATATTGTCTGACTACAACACTATTGCCTTATTTTGCTCTATTTCATCAATGAAAATAGTTTCAAACAGTCACATCTGAGCCGCTGCACATCTACATTCAAACACAGCGGTGTTTCGTTTATTAAATGAACTGCATTTTTAAATTAATCTAGTGAGTCAATGATTCAATTACCCATTCATAAAGACAGTCAGATGCTTCGTTCCTGAATGAATCAGCCGTTCGAACAAATCAATTAAATGAATGATTCAGTGATCAAATCAGTGATTTGACGCCACCTGCTGGCAGTTTTAATTTAATTTTTTAAAGTATCTTTTCTGTTAAATCATTTAATATTTCTATATTCAAAATTGTATATTTAAAACATTAACCTCAACATGAATTTATGAATTGCACTCATGCAACCTTTGAGCCTCATTAAATGTCTGAAAATACACCTACAAGCCACTTTTGTGTTCTTCTGTGCCACCTCTGTATACATATTTATTTCTTAAATACGGATTTAATTTTATTGGTAACATTCTTATTCTACTTCTCATTCTGTTGTTTTAATTAAAAATGTTAAAAAGCTTATAAATATATATTTTTTTGAATTTGACAAAAGATGACATTCTTTTAATAAAGTTAGAAAAATTCCATTACAAAGGTAAAAACAAAATTCCCTGTAAATCACTTTAAGGAGTCAAATATCACCTCGTAATAGGAAGGTTAATTTTTTGATCAGAATTTTTGATTATTGATTAGAAGGTGCTCCTAAATTTTTGACCGTGCTCCTAAATTTTTTAAATTAGGAGCACAAGCGCTCCTAAAAAAACAAAAATTAGCGTAGAGCCCTGAAAATAGAGCTGCACCATTCTGGATAAATTCAGACTTTTTTTTTTTAAATGAAGGTTGTAGTTCTCTCACAATTCTGAAGAAAAAAAAAAACCTATTAGACAAGTAAACAAAATCTCGTGCAATTTATGAATGAATGATTCAATGACTCACTCAAGATTCACTTGTTTCATTACTAGATGAATCAGTGTTTTTGAATGAATCTCTTGAATGAATGATTCAATGACTCACTCAAGATTCACTTGTTTCATTACTAGATGAATCAGTGTTTTTGAATGAATCTCTTGAATGAATGATTCAATGGCTGCATCCGAAAACTTAGGCAGCTGCCTTGCTGCCTCATGAGGCAATGACTTTGCAGGCAGCGTTTTTGTACGAAGGCTGCGTTGAATGAATGGAACAGCACGGGACATCGAGTTGCCTATATAATCATGGCGGGTTTAATTCACCCACAGAGACGGAGAAGGAGAAATGATTCACGTTCATCTTAAGATCCACTACTGGAGCTGCTGTCAGTGCTGTGGGCGCAGTCGCGCGAGCTCCGCGCTCACCAAACGCGCTCTCTGCACTCGCTAACAAAGCATTTAAAGTCGTTAGTTGTTTAACTGTGTGATAGGACAAGTTTCGACTGGGGTCTTTTATTTAAAAATGAGGGGATGTGCCCAAATCCGAATACGGTATTCGGAAAGGTAAAGGTGTGTACTACGGCAACCGTAAAGGGAATAAATACGATACATACGAGATATGAGAAAAATATATTTCAGTGCTTTCTCTCACAATTATATCATAGGGTAATTATCCTGTATATAAATTGCAGGCATCAGGGAGCCGTTATTAATATGCGGGACATTGAAATCACTTACGAACGCGCGTTTGCTTTTTACTTTCACTTTTGAGATTCGCGATCACACTTGGCCTGCTCTACTACGGAGTGGCAGTATTTACCACACATTTCACAAGATTAGATGTTTGTTAGTGGTGCTCAGGATCTGTAAATCATTCGACATCGTCCTATCGGTCATCTCTCGTTACCTCTCTCTGTTTATGTGGTAAGTGAAATTTTATGTACTGTAATGTAACAGGCTACTGCTAGCAAGCGGCTAACCATGTCCCTTTTGTGACTCCGTAGAACGCATTATTCGTTTTCCATGCCTTTCCGAATAAGTATTCGCTATGACGCCATTTTTGATTTTGTCGCTCTAGTGTCCTGAATGCGGTTGTGATTTCAGCTGATCATTCATACAGATATGTATTCAAGCAGATGTTTTAATCTGCTGAATAAATAAAACATTTCAAGTCTCTCACCTGTAAGCAACTGCTGTCAGTCCCAAACAGTAACTGTGAATGCAGCCATAATGTACATTTCTATTGATTGTATCACTGCCCTGTAATTCTTTTTCTTTCTTTCTTGCTTTCTTTTCTTTCTTTCTTTCTCTTTCTTTTTTTATTTTTTATTAATTTATTGTTATTATTATTTCTTTCTTTTTCTCTCTTTTCTTATTATTTTTCTTTATTCCGAAGGCAGCATTTTTCAGTTTTCGGATGCAGCACATGACTCACTCAAGATTTACTTGTTTCATTACTGGATGAATCAGTGTTTTTGAATGAATCTCTTGAATGAATGATTCAAAGACAATTACATTTTTAACAGCCCCTTTTTGCTACCTAAAAATAAAAAAAGATGCGCACACAGGAATTGATAGGTTGAATCAAAATTTTAATTTTACAACAAGTACCCGATTCCTGACCATAAGTATCTGATTCTGGAATTGATTTTCTATTCCCAACCCTAGTAATAACATGTCTTTCTTACCTTGGCAGTGAAGGAGATGAACAGCACTCCGTCCACGTCCTCCAGGTCCGGCTGCATGGACGCATTAATATTGGCGGCTCTGCTAACAGCACCAGATCTGTACTTCACACTAGTCCACCATTTAGCCTTGGCTTTCCTCGCGCCGCTCCTCCAGCCCCTGCGGTAAACCCGCTTCACTCCGCAGGCGCTCGAAGGTTTGACCTCTGTCAGGGGCGAGCTGATCTGAGATCCGTGCGGTTCTGATCTCTCAGACGATCGCAGGGTCACTTCATCAGCAGGTCCAGGGTCTCTGATGACCCGATCATCGCCCATCACCCGCTTTCTGTCGGACAGGATCCCCTCTTCACTAGACTCAGATTCATGATGTGTGTGTGCTGAGCTACAGGTAAAGAAGAAAAAATATCAGGATGACAACAGCGTGAATCGCATGAAAACTCTCAGGAAATGTGTAGCTCATATATATAAAGACAAGAATAAGACAACAGATTTTGTATTAAGAACATTTTTGCAGAGAACTTTCTTCTTGAAAAACAAAAACAGGTTAGATTAACAACTAAAATTACATTACAGCACTACATTCATGTGTTGATGTGATTAATTTACTTCCATGTTTTAATTTTAACAGTAAACCTCTGTTATACAGCATTTTGTTAGCCAAAAAATAATAGGAATTGTTACATTTTCATTTGATTACATCGTAAAAGTTTAATTAATGGTTTTGATATCACCACTTATGATAAATTGGCATTAAAATATAAATACAGAAAAAAAATTATATTTCATAAAACCCTATTTATTGTACAAATTTTAATACTGTTAAATAGTTAAAAGTTTTATGAATTTGTTGCATTACACATGCTTTTTAGTTATTAAAATTAAAAATTAAAACAAAGAACAAGCAAATTAGGGGAAAAAAACAAACAAACAAACAAACAGAATTTGGAAAAAAATAAAAAGGCCCAAAAACTTTATTTTTGTTAAACTTTTAATAAACTGTTGTTAAATTATGTAAGTTTCACTATTTTAATTAACTGGACATGCTTTTTGGTTCCTAAAATTTTATTTAACCATTAAATCTGAGTCAAGAAAAAATAACACAGGAAAAACTTAAATTGCCCTAAAAATTTAAGACTTAAGACCTTTTTTAGACCTGCACAAATAAAATGAATGTCATACGAGCAGGGCAGGGCAATGTCTATAGTACCATATTAAACTGTAAAATTACTGTAAAAAGCATAATTTACTGTTCAGATACAAGTTTTCACAAAAACAAAACGTTTTATAAAATAATAAACTTTACATTTCAGCCTTTAAACCATTTTTAAGAAAATGGATGAGTCAAAAGTAATAATTATAATATTAATTTAAACAATTATTATCAATAAATTATTATATCAATTAAATTACAAATTAGAGGTGTGCAATATTGACAAAAAATGATATCTCGATAATTTTCTGGGATTTTATCGATAACGATAATTAGACGATATTTTGCTGAGTGTGTTATTGTGCTGATATCTTAAGGACTACCGTGGACAGCTGACTCCTGAATTTTTTGATATTCTTCATATTCTGTGTGGTTAGTTCACAGCAGTGATAGAAATTAATAATTTCCAACAAGTTTTATGGGCATTTTTACCTTTAACCCATTTTTTCTAAAAGTGTGCACCATCTTTTGAGTCAAATTCTTGCATTTGGGCTGTTACCAAGCAAATGAAATCAGTATCAACAAAATTTATCTTTGCAATGCAGAAGAAACACAGAAGCTGCATTAGAAGAGGAATTTAGATGTGTGTTTACACACTGTTTAATGCAGTTCTGAGGGACATGGAATACTTTAACCTGCAGTTTCAAATGCATAAATAATGTTTTGATATTTTAAACATAAAACATTGAAAACGGATGTTTGAAATTATTAAAAAAAATTAAAAGATACATTAAGGGGGTCATATGATGCGATTTCAAGTTTTCCTTTCTCTTTGGAGTGTTACAAGCTGTTTGTGCATAGATAAGATCCCTGAAGTTGCAAAGACTAAAGTCTCAAAACCAAAGAGATATTCTTTATAAAAGTTAAGACTCGACCACGCCCCCCTAAAACCTCACGGTGTGGGGAGATTTGCAAAACACCGCCCAAATGTATACACAATTAAAGAAGGCGGGACTTTTATTCTCGCTGTAGTATTGTTGCTGCTGCTGGCGTCATGTCCTGGAGATGCTGTGTTTCATTGTGAAGGGAAACTACTTTGTTTGGGCTTCCAAAAGAGGACACAACTAGAAATCAGTGGTTCAGTTGTATTTACAACACTGTTCCAGAACAGTTCAACCCAAATATTCGAGTGTGTGCAGCACATTTTACAGAGGACTGTTTCCTGAAGCTGGGAGTAGCTGCCAGCTGCTCAAAGACTGTTTCTATAAAGTGGGGCAATTCCAACTTTGCAAGGACAGTCTGGTGCTTCTGACTCACAGCCTGCAAGTATGCTTTCATATTTAAAGAATTTGCCACTGACTATTCAAACGCGAGTTTTGAGCTGTGTAGAGTAGTGCTTGTTGTTTGTCGTTTCTCCTATCACAAACGCAGACATGGTAATGTTTTAAAAAAGACAGTATAAGTCAATATAATCAGTAATTATGTCCACACTGGATGCAACAAATGCCTCGTTTGTAATGGGTTTTATAGTTTTTGTGTCGTCGCGCCGGGACACAGCATCACAATACGGTAAGGGGCGTAACATTTCCATCTCACGCTTGAGGTATTCAGCCAATCACAACGCACTGGATAGCTGACCAATCAGAGCACGCCTCGCTTCTCAGAACGATGAGCTTTGTAAAAATCAGCGTGTTTCAGAAAGGCGGAGCATAGAGGAGCAAAAATAATGTACAGTATGTGGAAAATAATGTGTTTTTTTTAACCTCGAATCATGTAAACACATTGCATTACACCAAATATACAAAATAATGTTCTTTTCAGCAACGTCATATGAATGACGTTCATTTCCTTTTTAAATGTGAAATGAAAACCGCCAGTAGGTGGCAGCAAGTTACTGTTAATAAGTGAGTCATTGCGATTGAACCGAATCATTTAAACGGTTGATTCATTCAGGAACGAAACACCGTCATGTTGCTCAGAGACTCAGAGATGCTGTGGCTGTGTTTGGAAATATTTTTGTTGGAGAAATAGAGCAAAAACAGGAAATATGGTGTCTAAAACGTAAGTCTCTTAATATTAACTTCTTGTTTATTGAACTGTTGTATAAAATCAATATCACATTTGTAATCATGCTGACTTTTGGAGAATAAACGGCACTCTTTGTGTGATATTAACTATATGAAATGATATAAATATATACATTTTTGCCCCATATTATTCTAAATGCATTTTAATAGACTGATTCACGCAGTGAAAAAACACACTATAATGCGCACGTGCATTACACTCGGTAATATCAAATCGCACATCGTTAAAACAACAATTACGATATTACTGCAGACCATACATATCGCACACCCCTATACGGTTTATATTTTTATAATGCATTGTCTTCTTATCGATCCACCAATTCACATTTAAAGTTCTGCGTGTCTGCAGGGTAAAAACATGGATCGATTCCAGCATTTGTCTGAACTTTGAACAAAACAAGTTTTATTGAGACTCATTCATTCTCTGCCAGCAGGTGGAGCGTTTGGTAGAAATATAACGGTTTCTCCAGTAATGCTGTACACAAAGCAGCGCAGCACCGGACTTTGAACGTGCAGCGCTCATGTTTATTTCATGAAATCATAGCCTTTTGAAGTTTAATCGTCACATTAAGCCATATCGCATTTCTGGTCTTTCCGTCCCCAAATTTAACACCTCTTGAAATCATAAGTAAGACTTTCTTGTACAATTTAAGACTTTTTAAGGCCTTAAATTTGATACAACTAAATTTAAGACACTTTAAGACTTTTTTAAGACCTCCGGAAACCCTGAATAAATAGTTGTTAAATAGTATAAGATTCTGGTCCTACTGTGAATGATTCATCAATAACGTTACACTAAAGACATAAATAAAACACACACCTGCGGCCTTTCTCACGGTCAGCAGGCGTGGGCGAGTGTCTGTTCAGAGCGAGCTTGAGTTTGTTCTGAATGAGGCGAGCGCTCAGCTCATCTTCTCTGAAGGCCAGCATGAAGGGGTTGCAGTCGATCTTGAGGCGAGTGATCAGTGGGTTCTGGTAGCTGGTCACCGCATAGAAGGCTGTTTTAGAGAAGGTGAACACCTGAACGTCCGGTCCGTCCAACGGGACGCTGCGCTCTGGACAGGCGCTCACAGGAACCACATAGAGCCGTGGCTGATAGCGGTGCATGGGCCGCAGAACCACAGCGGCGTCTCGCGCCTCACAGCTGTGCGACAGCTTCACCTAGGGATGGGTGATATGGCAAAAATATCATATGATTATTGATGTATGGTTTGTTAGGATAGGACAATATTTGGCTGAGATACAACTATTTGAAAATCTGGAATCTGAGGGTGCAAAAAAATCTAAATATTGAGAAAATCGCCTTTAAAGTTGCCCAAATGAAGTTCTTAGCAATGCATATTACTAATCAAAAATTAAGTTTTTATATATTTACGGTAGGAAATTTACAACATATCTTCATGGAACATGATCTTTACTTAATATCCTAATGATTTTTGGCATAAAAGAAAAATTGATAATTTTGACCAATACAATGTATTTTTGGCTATTGCTACAAATATACCTGTGCTACTTATGACTGCTTTTGTGCTCCAGGGTCACATTTCACTTTTTTTTTTTTTTTTCAAAAATATCACAATTCACGAATTTATCGATACACATTACAAATACACATAATATACAAATAAAACAAACAGTGCTTTATTTTCAGGGACAATAGGTGTATTTAGCAGGAGCATTCAAGAAATTGAATGAACAAATATAAATATAAAAATAAAACACTATAGACTGATTCCCATTAAAGCAACTGTATTAAAGTTTTTCAGTCAAGAGCAGTGAGTGATTTTTCTCTTTGTGTTTTGTTGTTTTATTAACATTAAATGAACAGTTCACCCAAAAATGAAAATTCTGTCATCTGTCTGTCTTTGAATCTATTTGTCTATCATCTATTTGTTTTTGAATCATTCATTCAAGAGATTCATTCAAAAACACTGAATCTTGAGTGAGTCATTGAATCATTCCATTCATAAGTTCCATGGTATTTTGTTTAGTTGTCTAATATTTTTTCTTCAGAATTGTGAGAGAACTACAACTGCTCTTAATCGAGCATAGGGCTGCAAAACGATTAATCGCGATTAATCGTTTCAAAATAAAAGTTTGTTTACATACTATACGTGTGTGTTCTGTGTATCTTTATTATCTATGTATAAATACACACACATATGTATATATTAAAAAAAAATTGTATGTATTTGTATGTAAACACTTAATATTTACTTAATATAATTAATATTATATATAAATATAAATATTTTACATATAAATCTAACATTTTTCCTAAATATATACATGTGTGTGTATTTATATATACATAATAAATATACACAACACACACACATATAGTATGTGAACATAAACTTTTATTTTGAAACGATTAATCGCGATTAATCGTTTTGCAGCCCTAATTGACTCCAGTTTTTATGTGGCCGGCTGATTTTTGTTCATTGTATTCAGCAGCAATTAAATGTTTTTCAAAAAGAGATACAAAAAAAATATGTTTGATATCTAAATGTTTGACTGAAATCGATAAGAATCAGAATCAATAAGCAGAATTGGAATTGATAAAATTAAAACGATACCCAACCCTATACAATGATATTTCTTCAAAAACAGATCGTAGAGATATTTTAATCATCCACGATCAAAAATCGTCAAATCGCACACCCCTAGCTTCACCTTGTAGAAGGACACAGGCCCGTCCATCCAGCGCTGACCTGAGGCTGGAGAATCCGGATGGAAGCACACTGGACTCTGGAGGTGCGGCTCTCCGGTTCCATCAGGCTCCCACTCTTCCCCGTTCCAGCGGTGTCTGAAATCATCCAGAGGCGTGACGTCCATGATCAGGAAGTAGCTGAGATCGGGCTGTAAGCCAGTCAGACGGAAGCGGCAGCAGGGGAACATGCGTCTGCCCGAAGCGGTCAGGATCATCTCAGTGCCCAGACTGTGAAAGCGGCTCCAGACCGACTCGTTCTCCAGCGTAACATCGACACCGGCCGCTGAAGTGCTAACGTTTCCCAGAATTCCCTCCATCGCTGCAAACCTCGGCTCATCTACAGGCCGGTCCACATCTGGCACACGATTTGGCTGATTTCAGCATCTGAAACTGCTGGAAAAACAAAACAAATCGGTGCTCAATGCAGTCAAACAGACAGAGGAGATCATAGTAAAACACCCTTATGATGCTGGGAACCCATATGTGACCCTGGAGCACAAAAGCAGTCTTCAGTAGCACAGGTATTTTTGTAGCAAATAGCCAACAATACATTGTATGAGTCAAAATGATCAATTTTTCTTTTATGACAAAAATCATTAGGATATTAGTAAAGATCATGTTCCATGAAGATATATTGTGAATTTCCTACCGTAAATATATCAAAACTTAATTCTTGATAGGGATGCATCGATCCAATACTCAGGATCGGTTTCGGCTCCGATACGGTCATTTTCTGCGAATCGGGTATCGGTCAGAAGAGACCGATCCAAATCCGATTTTGTGTGTATACTATTCTGTGTTATTGTTGCGCCCCACGAAAGGCACAAAAACATTATAAAGCACCATAAAATTTTCATGCACTATATTTCAAGTGTTCTGAAGCTGTTCCATAGTTTAATCTGAGGTACAGATGAATATTTAAGTCATTAAATTCAAGTTCACGTAAACTCTTCTCTCTGCTGCGTCTGTCTGTCATCCTCCTTTCAGCGTCAAACTGCATGTCACGTTCAGTTACGACAGTCAAACTCTTCAAGAGTGCACAATAACTGAGGTTTGAAACTGTTAAAAGAAAAGGATCAATAAACTAAAGCACAGATTTAATACACTACGCATCAATATCTCTTCTCTTTGTACTTTGAACTTTTCTATGCGGACACGGAGGGCTGCGCAGCCTGCGCGCTGTGACTCCATGTCGCTTCAAGCGCATCATTCTGTGCACGGGATACGCATAAGCGCTTTGTGCCGCTCTGTACTGGAGCCTTTCATTTTATAATACTTTTGCGCAATGAAAGATTATTAATAGTCTTTCTTGTTCTGTCCTATCTATCATATGTTGCTGCCTTCATTACTGTGCTACAGATTTTAAAGAAATGTCTTTTTAATTTTATAGTATATATTTATATATAAATGCATTTGCTTGTTTTTTCATGAATGTATTTTACAATACACAGAGCAATGTGTACCATTTTACCAGATTTAGTCCTACACTTACTGAAATTTATTTGTAAATAAAAATGTTTCACTAGGTTTTATAAAATTATTGAGCACCCATGATTTTTCTAGAGTATCTTTCGCTGCTGAATTATCCACTAACCTAGTTTATAATAGTATTTTTGTCATATATTATGATTATAGATTTTTTCATTTGTTATTTTTCATTAAAATGAAGTTATCTATATTAGATTGTGTTTAACACACAAAAGAGTGACGATCAGAGAACACAGAGAAGTATAGAAATCTACATCAATTAAAAAAATAAATAAAACTGCGCTGGTATCGGATTGGATCGTATCGGCAGATATTCAGAATTTTCGGTATCGGATTGGATCGGTTCTGAAAGAATGGCATCATTGCATCCTTAATTTTTGATTAGTAATATGCATTGCTAAGGACTTCATTTGGACAACTTTAAAGGTGATTTTCTCAGTATTTTGATTTTTTGCACCCTCAGATTCCAGATTTTCAAATAGTTGTATCTCAGCCAAATATTGTCCTATCCTAACAAACCATACAACAATGGAAAGATTATTTATTCAGATACATATTTATGATACACATGAGACAAACTGTATTTGAGCAGCATTTGTGTTGGGTTGATTTTTGACATTTTTCGTTTTTGTCCTTCGTTTATGTAGGTAAACAGAAACATTATTGCATCTAATGCATTTTCATTCTTTCACTGAACAATCAAGACGCTCCAGTAACACAATCACTGCCACTGCATTAGGGCTGCAACTAACGATTATTTTGATAATCGATTAGTTGGCCGATTATTTTTCCCAGTTAATCGATTAATCGGAATTAACAAAAAAAAAGAAGGGGGGAAAAAATCTCAATTTTCGCTTTTTTTTTATTTTTTTATTTATTTTATTGACAAAAAACACATCAACATTCTGCCAAAATGTTCTTCAAACAAACGTGTCAATTGAATGCTATGAAAACTGCTTAACAATTTATTAGACCACCTGTCATAATAAAGAGAAAACAGAAATATTTTGGGAATCTGTCAAAAAATTGTTTAAATCTAAGAATGTTATTGTCATTTATTGGGCAAATAACAAACTAAGTAGGCTAGTATTTAATAACAATAACAAAAATGTCCTCCTACGCCTTTCATAACAGCTTGCATTCTTGCTGGTATTGTTTATGTACTTTTTGACTGTAATTGGGTATCTGAAAAAAAAAAAAAAAACACTATAAAGTGCTCGACTATTTTTTCTACCTTTTTTTTTTCATAGATAACAGCAATAAATTATATTATAGCACTAGAAATAGCTAACTACTGTTACTAAAGAGCTTACGCATATTGGAGGACTAACCAATACAGAAAGCTAAAAATGATTTTGGTAATCACCAATACTGTTAGTTTAGAGCAGCGGCACAAAACTTACATAATTTGTTTAAAACCTTACATAAATTTGTTTTAATAAATTTGTTAGGCACTGTATAGTGAATATAGTTTAAATCTCTACATTAAAAATTAAAATAATAATAAATATAATAAGGACGAATAAAAACAAACTCAGTGTTAACCAACAGGTAAGAGTAATGTTCTGCAGGAACACGCATTGACTTTGATCACAGTCACCTCTTTCTGTCATTTCTTTATCCTGTAAAAGGCGGTTATGAAGCGTCTGATATTTATATTCAGAATTACACGCTGTATCCCTTTACAGTTCCTACTCTCATAAAATATGTGCGCTACATGTTGACTTTTAAACCTTAATTTAATGTTCAACAACAGATATTTCAGCACAATTAATGTTTTTGCATTGAGTAGCCTAACTCCTCTCCTCTCTACTGTGTTGTTCCGTCTGTCTGACACACGTGCACGCGCCCGCCGCGCCGTGTAGCAGTCGATTCCGTTCCCCTCTGGAATTCCTGTTCCCCCTCGACGAAGCGTGTCTGCTTAGCGGGTTGCCAGGTTTGCGTAATAAACCCGACCAAATTGTTCATCAAACATTGCCCCAAATTATCCCAATTCCGAGGAAAAAAGACTGTGGATTTGGCAACACTGCAGCATGCAAATACACCAAAACACAACTGGATGTACGGAAAGTAAAAGGGACAAATGTCTTGCTACACTGCAGCATAGTAAAATGATTTTCACACTCCAGTTTATGGTCTGTGATTTTTTTTTCTTCATCTTGCAATTGTTCCTTTGTTTTTGTCTTATGTCCGAGTTTTCGCAGTTTAATTTTGCCTATGCAAATTAGTGTAATCTGTCAGTGCTGACGTCCAAACATGCAAGTGTGGAAAATAATGTTGTAATTGTAACTGGCATACAATCTCAGAGTGCACCAGATAAATCAATCGATCAATCATTCAAATTAGCTCAGTTATAAATTAGCGAGATGACCACAAAATGTTGTCACCTGAATGATTGTTCTTGTTGGCATTTGAAAGCAATGGATCCAAACCTATATGAGGAAATTCTAAATTACAAAACTCAAGGTGTATCCATTTGTCATAAAAAAGACCAGAAATATTTCATTTGCAGATGTTCCTCCATTTTCCAAGTTGATGGTAAGCAAACTACTTTACGTGATAACTCCTCTACACTGACAAGTTTTCTCACAGTGAAGTGAGGTATAGTGATACACCAAGACTTGATACTAACAAAAAGTCAATGTTTGTCAAGGAACTATACTTAACTGACTTGAAGCAACTAGCACATTGACAATCACCTGTTTTACCATTTCAGTTTAAATGGGCCTATTCCTTCAACTGGGCCTTTAGAACCTCATTGCAGGTTATTTGTTTAGATTTTAACAATAAAGCTTTTTCAATAGATGGCTTTATCACATCTCCTCAAAAAACAATGTAAAGTTAAGAAGAAAAGTGGTTGCTGGACAAAAAGAGGCCAGCCAATTTTTATTTTAGAATTAGAACATTGTGGAACCAAAAAATAAATAAATAAATAAATAAACAAACAAGCTTGCCATTTCAGCTAGATTCAACTGGCCCAGAATGGGGTGGACATTGATAAATGGGTAAATAGGCTACAATTTTTTCCCCTTTCAACATTGCTGTGAGACATATAAACTGATTGTGTTATGGAATGCATTTCTCATATGCTTATTTCTGAACATCAGGTTTTGCAGTGTGCCCAGTGCCAGTTTAGCAGGAGCCCAAGTACATCCCAATATGTGTATGTAAGCTTGTTCACAGATGTGCATGGATTTTGAGATAGAGAAGTCATGAGGACACAAAATGCAAATGTATTAATGTTGCTATTTTAACTTTAAGGTGGACACGCCTCTGGAACTGCTGGGCATGGATTTAGTGGGGAAAGTCATCAGGACCAACAATGGAAACGAGTAAAATAAATAAAAAATAAACATTTGTGTCCTGGTTGACTATTACACAAAATAGACAATGCTATTCTGAATAAATCTGAAGCACTTGTCTCTCACTGCATTAGTTTCTTTTACAGGTTTGGGGCACCAAAGAGAATTCTTACTGACCCAGGCACAGAGTCCGTTAACCAGCTTTGTAGTTTATTGAATGAAGGAAAGAAAGAAAAAATCAGTATCCATGAAAATTTTCATGTGTGCATAGGATTCTTATTTGTACACAACATTTATGGTTCATTGTATATTTATTTTAATGTAGCCTATGTTTTGCACACGCCACACACAAGGATTTTTTTAAGCTTTCAGTGCACACATACAACAACAGCGAGGCCTATAATAAAAAAATTAAAATAAATTAGCATAAATGAATAAGTATAAGACAGTATAAAACAGAATAGCCAAAGCCTTAAGCATCACATTGAAATCGGTAATAAATTTGATTGGAAAAAATAAGCAGAATTAAATTTAAATTTGAAAAACCTCTCTTCTTAAAACTATTTTCAGGTTTCGGATTAAAGACGGTATTTTGAACCATTTGACTTGCCGTACATCCAGTTGTGCTTCTTGCGTACGCTAGTTCTGATCGTACATATGGTAAATAGGCAACTAGTAGTATGTAGTATGGTTGTGTAAATGGAAACAGACATTCCGAGGGGAACAGAATCGACTGCTACACCGGCGCTCATTCAGTAAAGATTTACTATCAGGACGGACCTTTATGCAAAAATGGAAATGCTCGCATGAATTTGTGACATTTACAGATAAGGATATGACCGTAAACTGAAAGTTTTTGCGCTGAGGACGCACACGCATCTGTCAAAGCGCCTGACAGGGCAATTACACTAATGCATTAACTTAAAGCTTAAATAAAGAATTCTCATGTTTTGTGCAGCTTGGATCACGTACTTCTCCCGCAGCATCTCATTCTGTGTCTTCCACTATTTTAGATGCATTTTGTCCATAGAAATGTGTTATTCGGTGCTGTAATTTGACACGACCGGCTGAAGTTGGACGTGCATTGTGGGCAGACCCGATTAATCGATAACGAGAATCGTTGTCGATTATTTTCATTATCGATAATAATCGATTTTATCGATTAGTTGTTGCAGCCCTACACTGCATGTGTTTCTGTCTCTGTTTTAACCACAGTAACTACAATGCAGAAAATGATTTTTTAAAGTTGTAAATAAAACAAACATAACTGGACCAAGTTTTACAAGAAAATACTATTTAAGTTTTGTCCTTCAAAATTTTGTTTAATTCAATGTGTTATTTCTCTATTAGTAATTATCTGAGAAGTTTATAAGCAATTTCTAAGTAATAAAACTGACACGTTAGGTTGGACAGGTAATGATTTTATATGAAAATATAAGCATGCTTGTGGTAATTCATGTGGAAAAATATGTACCAAACGACGTGAGGTTGGCATAATATCCAAAAGCATCTTCAAACATCTTTGTATTATTGCGTATAACTTTGTAAAAATTATTTTCATAACACATGGTAGTTTTGACGGAGTCGCACTTCAGTTCATTAGTTTATTCAACCTGCCATTCAAATCTGTGATGCAGTTCAGAATTGAAAGATAGATATAAAGTCAGAATTCTGAGGGGGAAAAAAGTCACAATTACCTTTTTATTTTTTTCTTCGGCAGAAACAAAAAAAAAGAAAAATTCTGAATCGTGAAATAAAAACTCACAACTGGAAAAGTCAGAAATGTAAGATTAAAAAGTAGCAATTAGTGTTTTTTCTTATTTTTATTTTTTTATCTTTATATAAATCCATATATTTTAGACACCGCAGCTGTCACCGATATGTCAACTTCTGACTCAACCAATAACGTGAGTTTGGGGGCGGGGCCATCTGCCTGACTGACCAATGACAGACGGGAGGCGTGTTCTGAGGTCAGAAACCTGTCTGTAACAGTTATTATTGTTGTTGCTAATTTCTTTAGGCCAAAAAAAAAAAAATCACACACTTCATCAAGCCACTAAAAGTTTATTATAATTTACACAAACACACATTAAGCTACACTATATAACCGGTTCGGCATATAGCTACTGCTTTTCTTTAAGCTTTGATATTTATATCTAATGCTCCCAAGGCATAATATCCATATATAAGAGTTGAAATACAGTATAAATGGCTGCGGTGCAGTGAACATGGCGATCGCTGCTGATGTTACTGTTATATTACAGTCAAAACTAACAAAGGATCTTCATGCAGCGCGTATTTCAAGCCATTCAATGCAAACAGAGTGATCTGGAGCCATAGGTTAGTCGCTAACTAGTACTAGTTAGTTAGTCGAGCTCATGGACGCGCGGGAGTCAGTCAGCAGCATTTCCAGTCAACAAACTCTCCTCGCGCGTGTTCGACTCCAGACAGAAGCGTCTAAAGCGATACAGAAGCGAGTTATTGATCTCTTACCTCGCTTAAGCTGTGCTGCAGTGAGTCTCAGTCATTCTCGGGCGTTTGTAATGTTTCTCGACGGTTTCAGCGCTTCTTAACCGAAATGCCTCCCAAACCAACTGATCAGCCGCGCGCTGTGGCCACGTGACGTCACTCACCGTAACCGCTTCCAGTTCGCGCTGTTTTTCTCCTGGACCAATGGCGTGGCGTTCCGAAATTCAGCGATGACTGTGCCTTATTTCAGCGATGACTCATCGAATTCATCAGGATTCAGAAATACAGTGGACCTATTCCTACAGTACATTATTTATGTCTCACAGTCTTCTGTGGTTAAAGATAGATATCATATTCGTTTTCTTTGATTACTACTAAGTTAATACAGCACCTGAGTTAATTTTTGTCACGTTTCGAGGCGGCGCACTAACTTTTACAATAAAACCTGACAAGTTATTAACGGATAATCCATTTATTTCTTAAATATTCATTTTCTTTACTCGAAATAATTTAAACTAAATATTTATCTTTTGTAAAATCCCTTTATTTGACTAAATCCACTTCTCGAGCGTCCTCCAGGAAGTGACGTCATCTATTGGCGGGAAAGCGCGGTCAAATATACTTTTGTCCTCAAAGATGTTATTTTTTATTATGAAAGTCCAAAGCTATTACCTGCTGAATATGTTGTTAGTTTTCTTATTTTGAATGCAAAATTCTTCATTCATAAGCAAAAATGGCTTAAATCTTCTTTGTCTTTCTGAATTTGATTCTCGTTTCATCTATTAGACTTATCAATAACAAAAAGAGTGCCAAATTTTTGATGCACTATGACAGCTTTTCTAAAATTATGTAATTTTATTTTTGCACTTTTCTGTATAGATAATTTCCATAATTTGATGTAAGCAAATCTAGAATGTTCTTTTTCTGTCTTTATTTTTATGATTGTTCTTTGTGGGATTGTGTTCATGTCTTGTTTCCCTGTTCTGTGTTTTGCAATATTAATAATAATAATAAAATATTAGCATAATCTGTATGGGTTTGTGTTGTTAGTTGGTCTGAGTCTCAAAAGCATGCGTCTAGTTTGATCAAATGACACAAATCAGGGTGATAATATCAACATTTTGAAACATGGTTAAAAATATGACGGTGAACTTAAAGTTGACGTCCTCAGGTAAGATTCCTGTCAATAAATCACTGAGAAATAACTAAAGTTGGCTCTTTATGAACTCTTCATTCACTTTTACTGTATAAATAATCAAGGTATAAATAATAAACCTCAGATTTATGATATTGACCAAAGCAGATTACTGATAGTCTGATAAATCATAATACATTAATATGGCATCTTTCACAAATTGTCAGTCATTGGGTTTAATGTCTTCATTTAATGATTTGGTGACTAATATGTTATCATAACATAATATTTTGGTGAAAACTGTTGTTACCATGGTAAATTTGTCTAAAAGGGTGGTAATATTGCTGGATAACTATACATGAATCATAATTTTTCTGTGATTTAAAGTCAAATATGTTGGGGTGTGCAGAAAATCATTCTAAATAAAGATATAATCATGATTGTGGTAATAGGTGGAAAAATACACTTAAGTCAAAAGTTAAGATTCATGATCTTCAGAAATCATTCTAATATGCTGATTTGCTACTCAAGAAACATTTCTGATTATTAGCAATTTTGAAAACAGAATATTTTTGTGGAAACCGTGATACATTTTATTTTTCAGGATTCACAGATGAATAGAAAGTTCAACAGAACAGCATTTATTTGAAATAGAAATCTTTTGTAACATTATAAATGTCTTTACTGACACTTTTGATCAATTTAATGCTATTTAATTTTTTTTATCAAATTAAACATTTTAATAAAAATGTTTCCAACATTGCTAATAATCAGAAATGTTTCTTGAGCAGCAAATCAGTATATTAGAATGATTTCTGAAGGATCATGTGACACTGAAGACTGGAGTAATGATGCTGAAAATACAGCTGCGCATCACAGAAATAAATTACAGTTTAACAGATATTCACATAGAAAACAGCTGTTTTACATTATAATAATATTTCACTGTTTTTACAGTATTTTTGATCAAATAAATGCAGCCTTGAGCAGAGGAGACTTCTTTCATTAAAAACTTAAAAAAAAAAAAAAAAAAAAAAATTGCCTTGCCATCTTTAACCCCAAGCATCCACAAGCACCTTATTATGTATAACTTTGTAAAACTTTAGATTAAAATAAAGATTTTCTTAATGTAGTTTTGATTGAGTGAGAGATCTCTTAATGAGATTATTCTACCTGTCACACAAATGTGTGATGCAGCTAAATGTTTTTAATTAAAAATAATGAAAGCTGCTCCGCTTGGAAGCCAATATTTATTGTCAGTGATGAAGATGTGAAGCCAAACTCCGTGGAGAAATTAAGCCTGAGCTCCTGCTCGTCACGATATGAAGGACACCAAAGCTCTAAGGCATCAATTACGCCGTTCCCATATCTCCACCTTCTCCAGCTTTTCCTTAAGCTCCAATTAAGCTGGATGTATTGACATCACAGATACTTTGATCCGCCGGAGCAGAAACGTCTTCAAGACCTGCTGCAGAACGGAGCGATGGAGGGCTCTTCTGTGGATCTTCTGGCTCTGAGGATCCTCATCTCCATCGCTGGCGTTTTAGGAAACACAGTTTTGATTATCTCCATCCTTCAAACGCCTCGCCTGAAGTCCTTTGAAATCTTTCTTCTCGGACTGGCCGCAGCGAATCTGGAGGAGATCGTGGTCGTGGACGTTTACGACATCTTGCTCTTGCGTTCGTCTCACAGGTAGAGGTGGATAGTAATGAAGTTGAGTTACTGTACTTAAGTACACTTTTTAAGTATCGGTACTTTACTTGAGTATCATTTTCTCTTTTAACTTCACTACATTTGAAAGACAAATATCGTACTTTTCAAGGTCCTCGAAGCAGAAAGTCATTACTATGTAGCAGCTTTGAAAATCTGTGGGTGATTTTTTTCTTCGATAAAATGTAACTTTTTTTTTTTTTTTTTGGACAGCCCATAAGTAATCACTCTTTTAGGGTTATGTGAAATGATTTCCCAGCGTTTTTTAAACCCTGACCAGTTGCAAATGTGATATTTATATTTACAACAATTCAATAATAAGAAGTTAATACTGTGATCTACATTAGACACAATATTGTCTGATTTTGCAACATTGTGTAAATGAAAATATTACCTATAAAGCCACAGAACAACTGTTTTGAGTCTCCTAACAAAGCACAATAGGTGTTTGACTTGAAGCAGCACTGCACAGACCGTTTTGGTCCTTAAGTACTTTTAAAAGCTCCTCATGTTTTATTAAAAGTCCTGTACTTTTTCCTGAGTAAAAATCTGTCTTTACAACTTTCACTTGTATTGGAGTAATATTTGACCAGCAGGATCTGCAGAGGTGGACACTAGTGAAGTATTTTTACTTTACTCAAGTAAATTAAAACAGTATCTGTACTTTATCAGAGTGTTTTTCTTTGGAAAACTTTTACTTCACTACATTCCAAAGCATAATGTCGTGCTTTTTATTGCATTACATTTCATAAATAAAAGTTGTTGCTTTTTTTAACCTTTAATAATTAAGAACATTAAAAATGTAGTTCTTTCTTGTACTCAAGTAAATCTTTGAATAATGTTTACTTGAGTTATGCCCATATTTGGTTATTTTCCTGTTCCGGTCCTGTCTAGTCTAATTGGTTCATCCCCTGCACCTGTGTTTAATTAATTATCCTGTGTATTTAAGTTCATTTCTGTGTGTTTCTCCCTGTCAGGTCTACTTGGTTACTTCATGTGTTGCTCAAGCTCCTGTTGTGTGGATTAAAGACTGTGAATGTTTACTTGTGCTTCCACTACAGTGAATTGTTACAAAAGTAATGTTTTCTAAAGAAAAACACTCTGATAAAGTACAGACACTTGCAAAGTACTTTTAAAGCAGAGTAAAATACTTTACTGCACTGTAAAAAAAATGAATCATGGGTCTTCATTTAAAAAATTAAGGTGATAATTAAAAATAGTGTGTACATTTTATTAATGAAATTGTGATTCAGTGTTGTGTAGAAATTGAGAAATTTTACATTTACATTTAGTTATTTACATTTAGTTATTTAGCAGACACTTTTATCCAAAGTGACTTACAAAAGAGGACAACAGAAGCAATCAAAACCAACAAAAGAGCAACAACATACAAGCGATATGACAAGTTGGGGTTAGCCTAACGCAGTACACATAGCAAGTTTTTATTTATTTTTTTTATTTAAAAGAAAACAAGTAGATAGAATATAGAAAAAAGAAAGTGTTTTTTAAGGAAAAAGTAGATAGAATAGAAAAAAGAAAGCTAGTTTTAGTTTTTAAAGAAAAGTAGCAGTTAGAGAATAAATATGCAATTGATGCAATTAATTGTCAAGGGTGTGTGTTTTGTTTTGTTTTGTTTTGTTTTTTTTAAATAGAAAGAAGACAGATAGATAAAATAGACTTAGAATAGAGAGTGATAGAGTTAGAGGGTCAGATAAAGATAAACACTAATATTTTCACTAATAAAACCAAGAGATATGTTTTCCTCATTTTTTTAAGGAAACTTATACTTTTAAAGCAGAGTAAAAGTACTTCAGTACTGTCTGCCTCTGTACTTTCACTCCAGTAATGAGTCCTCTGTCCACCTGTGCTCACAGGATAAGCGTCTGGAGCTGCAGAGGCCTGAAGTTCCTCACCATCTTCGGGGAGATCGCCAGCATCCTCTTCACGGTGCTCATCAGCATCTATCGCTATCAGAAGCTGCGAGACGTCCAAACGCGGGTCAATCTTCCTGTCTTCATGGATGGCCTTCGCTCAGCCGCTTTCCTCTCCGTTTTCTGCGGCGCGGTCGCTCTTCTCTTCGGTTTGCCCACGCTTCTCATTAACCTGGACTGGAGTCACCTCAACTCCTCGTCTCCAGGCTGTCCGGTCGATTTCTTCCAGTGCTCGTTAGCCAGGTGCCCGACTCGCAATCGTGTTTACAAGTACTCCTTTATTCTCATCTGCAACCTGCTTCCACTGCTTATAGTCACGCTAACGAGCAGCATGATCATCAGGATTTTAATAGTCCAGCAGAAAACGGTGCGGGCCCGACAGCCTCAGAGCGCAGCGGCTACAACGACTCAACAGCGGCCCAAGAGATCTTCTTTCCAGCGGAGCACACTGGCCATTCTTGCGGCCATGACTCTGTTCCAGGTGAACTGGACGGTCTATCTGGTTCTGCACTTGGCCTGTGACCCGCACAGCTTGCCGCTGTGGTCAGAGATAGAGTTCCTCATCACCACCTTTTACACCGCAATCAGCCCGTATGTTTATGGAATCGGCAACAACCTGTTCAACATCAAGCGCTTCATTAGTTGAAAGCTTCTAATGAGATTACTAGTTTCAGAGGTTTGATGTAAAAATTGTATTTATTTATTTATTTATTTATTTATTGAGAACTGTGACCTTTGTATACAAAACAATAACATAAAATGTTATATTCTTTACTTTTAGTTTAATCTAAAATATCCAAATTAAAGTTCTGTAACATTTAATTATTATATATATATATATATTTTTTTTTATTATTTTAGTGTCATTGAGAGATTATATTATTTTTTGTTAATGTTTTGAATTAGATTTTTTTATTATTATTATTATTATTTAAAGTTTTTAATTACAATAATTTTTAATTAATTTAAAAATTAATTACAGTATTTTTTTTTCATTTTTATTAGTTACTGTTTTTTTAAATGGCTGTATAGTTTTTAATAACTATATAGTTAACTTTTAGGTTATATAATTTTATAGCCCACTTAATTTTTATTTTAGTTTTAGTTATTTTAGGGCATCAAGGTAATAAATGAAAATGAGATTTTTATTTGTAAACTTAATCTTGTAATCTTAAAATAAATAATAATAAAATAATAAATTAAAGTTTGAATATTTATTTTAATTCAGTTAATGAAAATGTGTTTTACTGGTTTTAGTAAATAACCCTGGTATGTACATTTACATACACATGCATACAAAGTACTGTATTTAATCAGGAATTTAAAAATGCCCTATGCTTACTGAACATCATTGTTTTCCTTGTCTGTTTATTATTTTATGAGCTGTTATTGTCCAGTTAATCCAGTAAATATGATCCAGATCCTTGATTTACACTGTAATAAGTGCATGGTAACCTGTGATTGTCACCTTAAAGAGCAATTTTACCTGATTAAACCCATTAATAATAGTTCTGTTGGTATAAATGTATGTATTAAGATTGATTCAGTGATGCCAAAAAATAATTTGATTTGAATAAATCCAGTTTTTTTCAGTGTAATTGACATTCCTTACCTTTGTTCATTGTTAATTCATGTTTATGATGCATTCAAGTTCATTTTTACAGCTTATTTGAATTGTTGTGCAATATAATTTCTTGTTTTGATTTTGCTCTGTTTGTCACCAGATGTTTCTGTAGAATGATAATAAACTGATTTCTGTCAGGGATTATGAAGTGTTTGATGTGTGTTGTGATGCATTCTCATGACTCTATAAATGCTGACAGTCATTGTTTACTGTCGTTAAGAGTTGCATTATCACTCTCATATTTCAAAGGCTTCATTAAAGAATAATTCACCCAAAAATGAAAACGGTCTCATCGTTTATTGCCCTTGTGACTTTCATATGCTTCATATTTAATGATTAAACCAATTCAGTCAGAACATTTGTTAGTCAAGCCGAGCTTTATTGTCATTCTGCTGCATGTGTGGACACACAACAATAGAAGTAAGAAAAACAATTATAGACCTACACAACAGTTAACCACTATACATATACTATAAATACTATAAATAGTTGACTATACATGTACAAAAACTTTACATAAATACTGTACATGAGATTGTGCAGAAGAGAGATTTTGGGGGAAGCAGCGCATAGTTCAAAATGATTTGTAATGCGATGCAGATGTAATCATATATTTTACTATCGAGTTTTTGTAGCAGGGAGTGTTTATAGAAAGTGTCTAGTGTACATACAGAGGAAGGAGTGTGTTACTACAGGTGGTTTGTATAGCCCACTCACCTGTGTGTGTGTGTGTGTGTGTGTGTGTGTGTGTGTTATACAAAGTGTGTGACCTTCTGCATGTGTTAAGCATTTGATTTCTGCTGTAGATTGGTGTAGCACATCAGAGCTCATCATCATCTGGCTTTGATGGATGATTCTGGCGCTTTTAAAGGGAAGGAAGAGGAAGACTTGGTCAAAATCATATCTCTTGGCTGTGCTTGAGTTATAGTCTCAAACTCATGAACTTACATGATGAATGAAGACAGAAATCACAATCTTCATCTGTTTCCTCATGATTGTGTCTAAATATGTAATTATCAAGTCATTTCTCCTCAGGATGTTCTAGAAACAAACTTCTTTTTGGCAGATGTTTGGCTTGTGAAGTGTGTTTGAGCATCTTTAGTGTAAAGGACAGTTGCTGTAAAATGTCTTATGCAATCTTAAAAATAAAGGTTTCTTGAAGAACCCATGGAACCTTTCCATTCCACATAAGGTTCTTTATATGGACAAGGGTAATGTTGTTCACATTACAAAACAAACAAACAAAAAAAAACTAAAGGGATTTCTTTGGGAATCAGGAATGGTTCTGTTATGGCATCGCTGCGAAACGCTTTTAAAACTTTTGTTTTTGAGAGTGTTTGATCACGACGTTCAGGGGTTTTGAAGTGTGACTCAAGTGTCCATATACCTCTGATGAATAAAATGTTTTACTTCTAAAATATTTCTGAATTGACTCAAAGGTGATGTGAAGTGAAGTAGGATTTGGATTTATTTGAGACCGTGTGCCTTTACATTGCATAAAACTCAAGTGTATCCATCTTTTGTTGTTTCTCAGTTTAAGCACTAAACAAGAGCCTTTCAATCGAGTCTCTTGTTTCTGTTCTGGAGAGTTGAATGCATTATTGCTGGTTGTATGTAAACATGTTTTTGACTTTTAGTCTCTTGTAAGTGCAGATCTGCTCTCTGATTGAAAGTGAGCGTTGATTTTCTGTTCTTACAGTCATCTCTGGAGATGTGAATAACTTCTGTGGTTGCAGTGTGACCTTAAACAATCAAGATACAACACATCTGAATCATCTGAGCCTGTTTCACAACCAGACACATCTGAAAGAGTCGCTTCATCAGGCTGATCTATCTTCAGTCTTCTCAGGTGTTACTGTGTTCTTAAGGAACGTAGGGTTCTTGTTGTTTTTATGAAACATCAGTGCAGCTTTACAGAAAAACTGTGCCTTAATGTTTTACAGCTGCCAGGTTTTAGAAACATTTTTCTTAGCTATAATTTAAACGGTAAGGGAACATTCCACAATTTTACAAACATTACTAGAACGTTCTGAGAAGGTTGCCTGTTAGCTGAGTGTGTCCATTACAAAACCCCCAGATTTACACTGAAGGAGGGACTGAGAGCAGAGGAACCAGAGGAACCAGAGGAACCAGAGGAACACGGATGAGGCTGGACTCACCAAACACCAAACATCCATCCAGAAGATACACACTTACTATTCAGCAGATGCTTTTCTCCAAAGTGATATTTATATTAGATATTTGCCAAAAACCAACAATAGTACACCTGCCAGTAGAACCTGTACACAAGTGTAATATATGTGACCCTGGAGCACAAAACCAGTCAGAAGGATCAATGTTTTGAAATTGAGATTTATACATCATCAATAAATAATCTTTCCATTGATGTATGGTTTGTTAGGATAGGACAATATTTGTCTGAGATACAACTATTTGAAAATCTGGAATCTGAGGGTGCAAAAAAATCTAAATATTGAGAAAATCACCTTTAAAGTTGTCCAAATGAAGTTCTTAGCAATGCATATTACTAATCAAAAATTAAGTTTTGATATATTTAAGGTAGGAAATTTACAAAATATCTTCATAGAACATGATCTTTACTTAATATCCTAATGATTTTTGGCATAAAAGAAAAATGGATCATTTTGACCCATACAATGCATTGTTGGCTATTGCTACAAATATATCTGTGCTACTTTATACAAAAATCAATATGTGTGTGTGTGTGTGTGTGTGTGAATATATAAACATACTGGTTTTTGTATATATTTTGTTTAAATATAAAGTTGGATATACAAATAAAATGCATATTGTTTGCATATATGTTGCTACATATAATATCATAAAAACACTTACATATAGGCATTTTCTTATAAGGATTTTATATATGTTATATAAACCATCTTCCCGGAGAATGAACATATGTGAGAAATTATATATGACCTTATAGGTAAATATATAGCAATATCACTCTTGATATAGAACAGTATGTCATAAATGACATGGAAAGCAGCAACATGGTCAGCTTTTATTTTTGGTTTGGTTTGGATGTTTGTGTTAATGAGTCACACATCAGTAAGGGTCTGGATAGATGAATGATATTCAGGTGTTCAGACACTCTTCGTGTGGTGCATGTGGCGCTCCTCACAGATGTTTTTATCATCTATCGCGACTCTTATGACGCTTAAACCCGAACTCATAACGCGTGCTCAGCTGCCAATTATTGACAGTTTGACGCCGATTATGAAGCATACTGTAATACCGATGAGCGTGATCTCCTGATTGGATGAGGAGGACCAGCATGTGTGTGTGTTATTGGTTCGCATGAAGTTCAGCGCAGAAGCAGGAAGAGAAACAGCAGCAGCAGACGACAAGCCTCGACGCTCGCGATCCGCGCGTTACTGGTGAGTCTTCGCGCACAGCGCTGGAATAAAGAAACACACGCGTCTCTCGCGTTTAATCGCGCGCTGCGTGCTGCGCCAACGCGTTTGATCTTCGCACGCAAATCAAGGGCGCTTTAATTGCGTTGCGATGACTTGATGTCGCTCGTGTTTTAACGCCACCGATGTTGTTGTTGTTGTTGTTGTTGTTGTTGAGGAAGGGCGTTATTTCTGCTGAGGGATGACGTCAGGCCTCTCGTGTTCTAATAAACAATAAACACCGCGATGACGTCACGAACCGATAAGCGGCGTGACGTCACCACCGTAATAACGTCCAACTTTAAATCCCCTCCGCGCGCGTTCAGCGTGCGCATTCACACCGAGACCGTAAGGCAAGAACTTTAGTTTAACATGTGTTTGTTTGTTTTGAAATGTTACTGATCACATTTGAGTGATTTTGCTGTTCAGTTAAAGGTTGAAGATCTGGTGTAACTGAAAGGTTGTAGGTTCGAAGCCTGTTTGTGTTGCTCATGAACGCATTATTGTTGTTTTATGGATTCAGACACCTGCATGAATTCATATTCTTGCTGAATTCTGAGCTTTATGCTACTGCGGTAGAAACATATGTGACCCTGCAGCACAAAACCAGTCATAAGGGTAAATTTGTTTAAATTGAGATGTATACATCTTCTGAAAGTGGAATAAATAAAGTTTCCATTGATGTATGGTTTGTTAGGATAGGACAATATTTGGCTGAGATACAACTATTTGAAAATCTGGAATCTGAGGGTGCAAAAAAATCTAAATATTGAGAAAATCACCTTTAAAGTTGTCCAAATGAAGTTCTTAACAATGCAGATTACTAATCAAAAATTAAGTTTTGATATACAGGTGCATCTCAATAAATTAGAATGTTGTGGAAAAGTTCATTTATTTCAGTAATTCAACTCAAATTGTGAAACTCGTGTATTAAATAAATTCAATGCACACAGACTGAAGTAGTTTAAGTCTTTGGTTCTTTTAATTGTGATGATTTTGGCTCACATTTAACAAAAACCCACCAATTCACCATCTCAACAAATTAGAATATTTCATCAGACCAATAAAAAACAAAAAAAAACAAACAATTTTTAGTGAATTGTTGGCCTTCTGGAAAGTATATTCATTTACTGTATATGTACTCAATACTTGGTAGGGGCTCCTTTTGCTTTAATTACTGCCTCAATTCGGCGTGGCATGGAGGTGATCAGTTTGTGGCACTGCTGAGGTGGTATGGAAGCCCAGGTTTCTTTGACAGTGGCCTTCAGCTCATCTGCATTTTTTGGTCTCGTTTCTCATTTTCCTCTTGACAATACCCCATAGATTCTCTATGGGGTTCAGGTCTGGTGAGTTTTCTGGCCAGTCAAGCACACCAACACCATGGTCATTTAACCAAATTTAACACTGGACTTCAAGCAACTTGGGCTATGAGCTTCTCCACCCTTCCTCCAGACTCTAGGACCTTGGTTTCCAAATGAAATACAAAACTTGCTCTCATCTGAAAAGAGGACTTTGGACCACTGGGCAACAGTCCAGTTCTTCTTCTCCTTAGCCCAGGTAAGATGCCTCTGACGTTGTCTGTGGTTCAGGAGTGGCTTAACAAGAGGAATACGACAACTGTAGCCAAATTCCTTGACACGTCTGTGTGTGGTGGCTCTTGATGCCTTGACCCCAGCCTCAGTCCATTCCTTGTGAAGTTCACCCAAATTCTTGAATCGATTTTGCTTGACAATCCTCATAAGGCTGCGGTTCTCTCGGTTGGTTGTGCATCTTTTTCTTCCACACTTTTTCCTTCCACTCAACTTTCTGTTAACATGCTTGGATACAGCACTCTGTGAACAGCCAGCTTCTTTGGCAATGAATGTTTGTGGCTTACCCTCCTTGTGAAGGGTGTCAATGATTGTCTTCTGGACAACTGTCAGATCAGCAGTCTTCCCCATGATTGTGTAGCCTAGTGAACCAAACTGAGAGACCATTTTGAAGGCTCAGGAAACCTTTGCAGGTGTTTTGAGTTGATTAGCTGATTGTCACCATATTCTAATTTGTTGAGATAGTGAATTGGTGGGTTTTTGTTAAATGTAAGCCAGAATCATCACAATTAAAAGAACCAAAGACTTAAACTACTTCAGTCTGTGTGCATTGAATTTATTTAATACACGAGTTTCACAATTTGAGTTGAATTACTGAAATAAATGAACTTTTCCACGACATTCTAATTTATTGAGATGCACCTGTACTTACAGTAGGAAATGTACAAAATATCTTCATGGAACATGATCTTTACTTAATATCCTAATGATTTTTGGCATATAAGAAACATGGATAATTTTGACCCATATAATGTATTGTTGGCTATTGCTACAAGTATACCTGTGCTACTTATGACTGCTTTTGTGCTACAGGCTCACAAATAGCAAAAATAGATACTAGTATTTGCTTCCAAATTCAGTGTCTGTGATTATTCACTCACCTTCTTGCTGTTAGAAACACATGTGATGTTTTGAACAGTTTCTCAGGCGCTCAGTACTTCATCCAGCAAAAGTGAATGGAAATACACACTGTCAAACTTCAGAAAGCATCAACAAAACATCTTAACAGTCGTCCATATGACTTGTGCTCTATTGATGCATACAAGTCATGTTGGAAAGATTGTATTTACGAGTTAAATGCACAGGAACGCCACAACGAAGTTATAATTACAAGTGCAAGACTTTCTTTAAGGTTTCTTTTTCTTTTTTTTCTTACTTTTCTAGTAGTAATGTAGGAACATGCTTTGAAACAATATCTATTGTGAAAAGTGCTATATAAATAGACATGGATTTAATTGAAATGAGTTTCCAAATTAAGGGCATGTCAGTAAGAAATACAGTATCTGTATTGACAGAAGTTTGTTGAATTGAATTAAATTTTTATTCTTTTACAGTAAAACTAAGCTTAGTTGCATATGCAAAATTCCATAGTATTGTACAACTACAGTATAATGTGTAACGATTCAATTCACAGAACCTTCATAAATTAAATAAAAACATAAGGGAAAACACACCTCATGCACATTTAGTAAAAGTAAAGTTAAAAATCTTTTTTTGGTAGAAATGGTGGACTGATATTGCTCTGACCAAAGTGACTTGAACGCACCTGACATCATAATTACAACTTCCCAACTTGTTAACACAAACTTTCCAGGAGGACTTGAACTCACTGTATATCCCAAGTCCTCTGAAGCCTTGTGATGCTTAGTGTGATGAACAGACTGTAATTCAGTTATCACTGATGATCTCCTCTCTGCTGAAGCTCTGAAACCTTATTCAGTCCACCTGCATGTATAAAATAACATAAAATAACATGTATAAAATAACATGCAGGGGAATGTGACAACTGTGCTCAACGCAAACTAGTCAAGCAGCTCTAAAAAGAGGACAAAAGTAAACAGTCAATGTCTCAGTTAAAGTCAGTTTGCCGTTGATTCAGTGATGTAATGTCCAGCTCCATTCAGTTCTCCTCCAGTAGTGATTGTGCTATCAAATTTCACAATTTCTCATTTTGTGTTTTCACTGAGAAAATAACTACTAAAAAAGTCAATAATAGTAAAAAGAGTCAGTGTATAATGACAGAATTTGTTATTTTTCAGGGTGAACTGTTCTTTAAATGTTAGTGCTGTGTGACATTATTTTAGCACAAATAGCTACAGTAACATAATGTGAAGATTTATTGTACGTATTGTTCAGTCCACAGAAAACAATGTTTGAATGTAATCAGTTCCTGCAGGTCTTAAAAAGTCTTAATTCGCCCTTCCACAAATTAAGGCCTAAAAAGGTCTTAAATCTGAGCAGAACGTCTTTAATTCATAAAGTCGTGGCATTAAATGTTGCATCCAATGCAACAAATAAATATCTTACTCAGTATTTTTGTTCTTGTTTTCGAGTAAGTTTTGTTTTCTGAGAAACTGATCAAATATTAAGTGAGTTTATGATTAAAACAAGAACAAATATCTGCCAACGGGCTCAGAAAATTAAACTAATTTTCCCTTTAAGTAGATTTTTCTGAGCACATTGGCAGATATTTGTTCTTGTTTTAATCATAAACTCACTTAATATTTGTTCAATTTCTCAGAAAACAAAGCTTCATATCTTCATTTTGCATCTCCAGTAAATGTATCTTGATTTAAGGCTGTTTAGATATTTGCAGAACATAATGTTTTTGCAGTGTGATCAGAAGGTACAGTAAAAGTTATTTCCATGTAATGTGGTTGAGAGCAGAGGTATTCAAGCTATAAAAATCACTTTATAACTTTGAAGAGTTACTAAGACAAGACATTTACATTTAGAGACCATATTGACATTCATTTTATTCCTTAAATGTTCTTTCCATGGTCTTAAAACGTCTTAAATTTACTTTATTAAAACCTGCAGAAACTCTGTTCTTACTAAAAGCAGTGATGCATCTCTTGTTCATGAGTGTTGCAGTAATAACCTGAGATCCTCTTTATCCCGTAGCTCTTCTCAGGAAGCATGTGATGACCCATGCTCGAAAAAAAGAAGGGCGGGGCCACATAGAGGGCTGGTCACATGGTGAAACCGTGGGAGGAGCCTGGCCTGCGCATTCGTTGCGAGAAGGCAAGGCCAAGAAAGACATGGCGAAGAAAGTCAAGGAGAGTCAACGTTTGGCAAAACGGTCAATGAAAATGGAGGAATCTAAGACCAAGAGAGGAAAGTCCAATACTACAAGCGAGCGGCATCGGAAGCTCTACCCGTTACGAGGACGAGGCGTCACTTCAGACAGCGAGGGTTTGAGTTGTCACGTTCTGCTCACTCGCCTAGACAATGAGACCAAGGCGTCTGATTCAGGACACAAAAAGATACCAAAACCCTACAAGAAAGCAGAGAAAACCAGGGAGTCATTGGAGAAACCAGAGCCCACCATTAATAAACCTTCAACTCAGGAGCCACGCAAACGTAGACTAGCCTCGCTCAACGCCGAAGCGCTCAACAGCCTGCTGCTCGAGAAAACCGACGGACCAAGTGCCAAACTCGTGAAGAAACAAGCCGATGGTCCGTGCACTACAGAACAAACCTGCTCCAAAAGAGCCGGAAAGTCCAAGATGTGCCAAAATCCCAAGGCTGAAGCGAGTTTGTACGCTCCTACTCCTAGACGCTTGGCTGGACTCAATGCTGCAGCGCTGTTAAAGCTCACCAGCTCATCTGCCGCAAGCAAACACAGGATCAAATCAGACAATAAAACCGCCTGTGCATCAGGGAAGCATGCAAACCGCTGCAAACCCAAAGCGCAGAAGAAACACAGCTGGACGCAGCTGAAACCGGAAGGCGCTTGCGAAGTGTGCAAAAGCAGGGGTTTTGAGTCAAAACGGACTGGGGAAAGTCTCTGTTTGAGTAAACCGGCATACCAGAGCACGCTGGGATACCGTCTGGTGAAGGAGGAGCAGGTGGAAGCAGAGCTGAGTCCGTGTTTCTGCTGCCCGCCTGAGGGTTCGCTGGAGTATTTAACCCTCTTCCTCGGGCAGAAGGCGTTCGGTGAGGAAGAGGAGCACCCGATTAAGCGCAAGTGTCTGGTTCCGGCGTTCAGCGCTCATCCGTTTCTGTGTGCGGATCCATGCTGCTCCAGCTACTACGTCCACATCGCTCATCCTCAGAGTCGGGCGATGCCCTGCTCGCACAGCCCCTTTGGCTCCAAGCTGCTGGCCTCCTCAGGGATCCCTCACCCTGCTTTCTGCGGGTCAGTCGGGTCACCCTGCTGTCGGGTCGGAGGATTCGCCTTCAGCGCCGTTCAGCCGGTCGCCAGCAGGACATGCTCTTTCTCCAGCAACTGCTCCAGCTGCAGCCATCCAATCAAAACAGGTGATGATGACGACTCTGTGACGTACACTACCAGCCAAAAGTTTCTGAACAGTAAGATTTTTTATGTTCTTTAAAGAAGTCTCTTCTGCTCACCAATCCTGCATTTATTTGATCCAAAGTACAGCAAAAACAGTAACATTTTGAAATATTTTTACTATTTAAAATAACTGTTTTCTATTTTAATATATTTTAAAATTTAATTTATTCCTGTGATTTCAAAGCTGAATTTTCAGTCACATTATCCTTCAGAAATTATTGTAATATTCTGATTTGCTGCTCAAAAACATTTATTATTATTATTATTATTATTATTATTATTAGCAATATTTAAAACAGCTGAGTACATTTTTTTTTCTCTCAGGATTCTTTGATGAATAGAAAGATCCAAAGATCAGCATTTATCTGAAATAAAAAGCTTTTGTAACATTACACACTATACCATTCAAAAGCTTGGAGTCAGAATATTTTATTTTATTTATTTTTTGGGGGGGAAAGAAACTATAGAAATTAATACTTTTATTTAGCAAGAATGCTTTAAAATTGATCAAAAGTGATGATGAAGACATTTATAATGTTATAAAAGATTTCTATTTCAGATAAATGCTGTTCTTCTGAACTTTCTATTCATCAGAGAAACCTGAAAAATTCTACTCAGCTGTTTTCAACATAATAATAATAAATGTTTTTTGAGCAGCAAATCAGAATATTAGAATTATTTCTGAAGGATCATGTGACTGGAATAATGATGCTGAAAATTCAGCTTTGAAATCACAGAAATAAATTACTAATAATTTTAAAATATATTCAAATAGAAAACAGTTATTTTAAATATTAAAAATATTTCAAAATGTTACTGTTTTTGCTGTACTTTGGATCAAATAAACGCAGGCTTGGTGAGCAGAAGAGGCTACTTTAAAAAACATTAAAAATCTTACTGTTCAAAAACTTTTTACTGGAAGTGTATTATTGCACAATATCACCAATTTAACGTTAGGATACATGCTTGACCCAGTGATTTCTGCTGCAGCAGCATTTACACAGTGTACATAAGTAATGATTAGGGTGTAACGGTATAACTCTGCAGTGTCCTTTTTAAAATGTTTGGGAAAATTGCATGATCCAGATTGTCCTAGACGTGATTTATATTAACGCTTCAAACTAATAGTGCACTCAAGGCATGTCGGAAAAATCATATTTATGAGCTGAATGCACATGAACGCCACAAAGTCATAATTACGAGTATGAAACTGAACTTTTTTCAAGTCTCTTTTCTAAGTTTCTGAGTTGAGGAGAATCAGTGAGAAAATGTGGGATGCGTGGTATCTGTATTGATGGTAATTTTGTGAAATTAATGATTTATATTTTATGTACAATAAAACTTGCATTTACAAAATACCATAGTATTGTACAATTATGATAGAATATGTAGCAATTCAATTTACAGAACCTGAATAGAAACAAAAAAGCTAAAACACACATGATTGCATTCTTTATTCATCACCTTGTAGAAGTAGAGAAGTAGAGTTTAGAGGGGGGAGGGGGGAGGGGGTGTAAGCATTAAGCGGATAAGACCCGGGATGTCCAAATGTAGAATCTAATAAAGGTAAACAGCAACGACCAGCCAGCGGCCGCACAAATCTCCCCAATAGAGATCCCACTGGACTAGGGCCAGGAGTGAAGTGGACCAGGCCCTCTGGTGGAATGGGCCTTCACACCCAAAGGGCATTGCAAGCCAGCTGAGGCATAAATCAATTCAATTCAATTCAAGTTTATTTGTGTAGCGATGGAGGGGGAGCTTCAGGCTCTTCACCGGAACCCGCCCACTCATCAGCGTCAGATGCCGTCAAGGACATGGAGTCGTCGACAACCACCTCTTCCTCAGAAGCGCCGAAGGAGATCAAGCTGCTCGCATCCGACGAGGGGCGCTGATCCTTGCGTGTAAAGCACACCGGCAGCATGAGGCGCTGCGGGGAGAGTGAAGCGTGTGGGCGCTGGGCCGACGCCACATCACTTGAGCCCGAGAAGATGGCTCCGCTGTTCCGCTGCTTCTTCTTCTTTGGAGAGAGAGGAGTCAGGAGAACAGAACGGGAAGGACCGCCTTCGTGGAAGAAGGCAATCCGCGAGCGAAGACGGGCGAGGTTCATGTTCTCGCAGTGAGAACATGAAGCCTTGGTGAGGGCAGCCTCTGCGTGGGTGGACCCCAGACAGGCAACACACTCGTCGTGACCGTCAGCTTTGTGCAGTGGGTCCTTGCACAAGCTACACTTCGCAAAGCGACATTTGAAACAACGTGCTTGGATTTGCTCAGAAAAAGTTTGCTCTTTTTTTTCCCCAGCCGGATAGCCGCAGGGGAACTCCTTCCACTGCAGTGGCTTGGTTCGACGGTGGAAGAGTAGGCTGAGCTTCTTGCTTCAGCTTCAGTGTTGAGTCAGTGAAGAGATGGTCTCGTCGCTGAAGGAGAAGATTCTGATGAAATGACGCTCTTGGCCGACTTATATAGCAGTCGGCTCCGCCCCCTCTGGCAGGCTCGAGCGCCATTGGTTTGTGCAACTACACAAACGTTAACAAATCAGGCTTCAGTAACAGAGTAAACAGGAGTTTCCCCAAACATTCGTCAATGACAACGCAACGAGAGTTACCTTTCGATAGGGAACTACAGTTTAAAGTGGCTTGCCCTCCTGTCAGATGCATTTGCTGTTTAATGCATTTGAGACGTGTTTTCTTCAGCTCATAACTTGCATCTTGCGGTTTTATACTTATCTTTAAAATGCTAGAAATTCATACAAGTTTACATTCTGCATGCAGGCTCACCCTGACAGCAAGCAAGTCTCTGACTAAAATGCGCATTATTTTGCATTAAAAAAATGGAAGCACTTCAAATATCTTTCCCCAACAGCATCATAAATTGCAGCTGATTCACAGACTTTTTATTTAAAGACAGAGCCATAGTTTATTCAGTAAACCATTGTTTAGTAAAAAAGAAGCTATTTTCATTTTTCTTTCTGCTGCAGAAAAAACACACTTAAACTTGACTATAAAATAGAGATGCATGTTTTTATGCAGAGCTGGGTAGATTACTTGCAAATTGTAATGCGTTACTGATTCTCAATTACATGACAAAAATTGTAGTTAGTAATGTAATCCATGTAATCCATGTAAACTACTTTTAGGTTACTTACTCATTTATCACATTGATTTATAAAAGATAATATTGTACCATATTGATATAATACAAAGAGTAAGAAAATATATTCCATTTGTTGTTATTAACAACACAAAGTGCATTAAACTTATTGCGTCAAGGTTTTTCAAACTAGCGTTTGTCAAGCAACTGGAGGGGGTTTATGAGTTTAATAAAAAACTAATAATTAATTCAACCATAAAAAAAATGTTAAATTAAAATAAGTCATTTTAAAATCAATCAAACTTGCAAAAAAAAAAAAAATTATATTTTATTTTATGTCATGTGATCAGCGTCAGAGAATCAATGAACATGCAAATGTGATACTATGATAATTGTTTAAAAGATAATGAAAAAGAGGATTTAGGGAGAATCAATAAATTATGAATAATTTATTGCTACTGTGTAAACAATATGTAATCATGTAATCTATAAAAAAGTAACTGTAGTCTGATTATGAGTATTTTATCATGTAATCTAATTACAAGTACTTAATTTTTGGAATCTGATTATGCAATCCAGATTAGTTATTACCCAGCTCTGTTTTTATGTAGTGTTACACCCCTAGTACTCACAGAAGTGTTTGATTGTGCTGTTTTAGAAGATGAGCTCCTGGTTCCCCCAGCTCTGCCGCTCTCTGGATGTCCCAGCAAGCCCCGAGTGACCCCAGCCTCTCCGGTCGCCCCGCGTCTCCTGTCTGACCGCAGGCAGGCAGAGGTCAGGCTTAAAGTGGGCAAAGAGTGCCCTCAAAACACCAAGCCATCCAACGGCTCGCTCACTATGGGCCACAGCAGATCCTCCCAGAAACAGCCCACAGCGAGTGCCAAACCGCAGAAGAAGGCGAGCCTTCGGCAGGCCACGAACGGATGGTGTCCGGTCGGAGTGCCCACAGAGAAGGAGGTGTTTATTGCGGTGAGTGGTTGAAGGACTGGAGAACCGCTGAGCAGATCTGAAGTGGATGTAATATCTGTAATTAGGGCCCTATGAATTCCATTTTATTTATTTCCAAATTCTGTTTTATTTTTTCCAAATTCTGTTTTTTCTGTTTTATTTTTTATGGATTCCGTTTTTTCCACTTTAATTTTTCTGGCCTCCTTTTTAATTAATCAAAAAGCATGTCTAATGAACTAAAATCTTGAAAATTAAACAATTTAACATAAATTTATTAAAAGATTAACAAAAATTACATGTTTAGGGCCCTATGAATTCCATTTTATTTTTTTCCAAATTCTGTTTTATTTTTTCTGGATTCCGTTTTTTCCTGTTTTAATTTTTCTGGACTCCTTTTTAATGGATAAATTAAATGTTATTAATCAAAAAGCATGTCTGATTAACTAAAATCATGAAAATGAAACAATTTAACATCAATTTATTAAAAGTTTAACAAAAATGAAGTGGCTGTGGTTTTGCAGGGTGATGAGGAGACGGTTCTTCGTCAGTGTTATGAAGGAGTGGAGCGAGATGGAGAGGTGATCAGGGTACGAGACACAGTGCTCTTACGATCCGGACCCCGCAAGAAATCCCTGCCGTACGTGGCCAAGATCTCCGCTCTGTGGGAAGATCCCAAAACAGGTGAAAAACATGAATAATTATCATTTATTACCTCGCAAATCATGTGCATAGACAAACATGTCTTTCTGTTTTTCATTGTTTCCTGAGAATAAAAACCGCAGACTGTCAGACATCTCAAAACTAGTCCAATTCTTTTCTGCAATCTGGTTCTTTGAGACAGTTCGTTTCAAAGAACCGGTTCAAATAACAATTCACCAGTTCATTCACATAATCACGTGATAATGTCACTTACGCAGTGCTATTACTAAAGCACCCAGTAATGATGTGAAATGCAGATGTTTTACATGTTTAAAGTGTATAAAGTGAATAAACTAGTCTTAATCAACCCACTTAAATAGTAAAATGAGCCACGAACTTTTCCAGACAGTTCAGTCCGATTTGGTGAACTGGTTCATCCAGTTCACTAAAAAGAATTGATTCAAAAGAATGATTCGTTCACAAATCGGCATCACTAATCAAAACTAGTCACTTGTAGTACAGATGTCAGTGATCGGTTGTTTTTGTCTGCTTTATTGAACACTATCAAAAGAAAAGAAACGTATCTGCATTTCTGTTGTTTGAATCAGAATGATATGGAAGCATATAGGTAGCAAAATTCATTTTGAAATGTAATATGCAAAATGGCAATGCAGTATGTAAAATTGCAATGTATTTCTGTATTTAAATTGACATTTTCCCATACATATGTACAACATTTAGTGCAAAATGAAAATTCAGTTTAAATGATAATTCTGCTACAGTTTTTGCTTGGACATGTTAAACATATCTAATCAATTTTGGTAATACATTTTCATTGTAATTTGGCAACTTATAAAGCATTAAAATAAAAAAAAATGTTTTTTAATTTACATATTAAAACTAGTGTAGGAAATAGCAAGTGTAAATTATTTAATTGAATTTTCATTTTCATTTTGCACTAAATGTTGCACATATGTATGGGGAAATGTAAATTTAAATACAAAAATACATTGCCATTTTACGTATTGCATTGCCAAAATTACCTTTCAAAATGAATTTTTCTAGGCATATGCTTCCATAGTATGAATGTTTGTGTGTCTTGTGTTCATTAACACCTTCACTGCAGTTCTTCAGTCACTCTGCTTGATGTTTAACCCGTTGTTGGTGTTTGTGTAAATGCACACAAAATCTTCATGCTGCTTATTTATGAGTGAATCCTGAGCTGTTTTGTGTCTCATAGTAGGGCTGTGCAATTAATCGAAATACAATTTCGATTTCGGCTTCCAACGATTATGAAAATCCAATAACCAAGATAAAACGATTATTGTGCCCCACTCCGCCCCTTTCCAGCAGTGCGCTTTTGCTCCTCCATAAAAGCCCAAACTTAACGTGCAAATCAGTAAAATCATGTAACGTGATTTTCGCAAAATGGGATGTGCTTGATTTATTCATGTTTATTAGATTTGTTCGTGTTTGTAAAAGCGCTGTTCTCTGCATGCAGAACCTGTAATATGAACTTTAGCTTAAACTGCGTGCTAAACGGTCAAATGCATGGAAAAATGTGTCAAAATGTGGCGCTTGGTGCTTATTCATGTCAGCTCTCTTCAGTTGTGTCTTAGGTGAATGTAAACAGTTGAGAATAAAAATATGTTTAGTATATTAGTATATTGGATCCGTGCAGCTCTTAAAGCGAATAATATTCCTCCTTCTGTCTGTAAAAATAATCAAACAACAAAAGACAAAGAGAAAATCACTCACTGCTCTTGACTGAAGTACTTTTGTAGCTTTAATAAGAAACAAAGCAAGTTTAATACTTACAGTGAAGACTATGCTGTTTTATTTTACATTTGATTATTCAGTTTCTGTAGGCTGTTAGCTGAATACTTTAGACTTGCATAAAAAAACTTAAAGCACTGTTTGTTAAATGTGTATCTTTTTTCTATTGTTTTTGAACTTTGCTTTTTGGTTTTTATTGTTTTTTTTATGCTTGTTTGGTTTACTCGATTAAAATAAGCTGAAGCATCATAACTCTTGAACATTTTGTTACAACTTAGCAGTTTCATTGCATTCAATCAGCTTATGTTTGTAAATTGCAAGTTAATGTGATCCTTTTGTGTTCAGACTACATGAATCATTTTTGCTGCATTAATAGAAACTAGATGATTTCATTCCATTTTTCAGCATGCATTGCATGAAGCTGATGAAATGAAGTGTTATTTTTTTGTGTGTTTTTGCAGGAATGACATGTCAGTGTTTAATTTTCAGTTCTGTTCTGGAGTTTTCTACTACTCGAGAACTTCAGCAAAACATTTTTTTGTTTGAATGGACTTGTTCTAGTCTTGTAGGAGCCTTCTCTGGTAAAGTTTTCCTCAAATGAGATGCTCAGTTGTGTGTCATGATCTGATCTGTGTTGTTTCAGGAGAGCTGATGATGAGTCTGTTCTGGTACTATCGACCTGAGCACACGCAGGGCGGCAGAGATCCCAGCATGCACTGTGAGGTGAGCCGCTGCTGTTAGTACTGATGCTCATGTGCGGGGTTAGTGATCCAAACACGCTTTGGTCCTGCAGCAGTTACTATTAAAAGAAATGCATTACCATATTGTGTTACTCCCTAAAAAATTAACTAATTGTGTTGCTTAGTTACTTTACATAGAAAGTAACATGTTACATTACTTTTGTGTTACATTTTCCCATCTGGGCTGGGATTTCTAGTTTGTTTTTAATATAAAAAGTTGTATTTTTTGCAAATGTAAAAGCCCTTTCACACCAAACATGAAATGAATGAGCCAGAATGTAAATCTAAAGTAATTTTTTGCTTATTAGTATGGCTGAATTAGATGAGCGGGAAAGACATTGGTTAATAAAATGGGAATAAAGGATATTTGTGGTATTTATCACATACAATTGAAGTCAAAAGTTTACATCCACTTGATTCTTAATACTGTGTTGTTCCCTGAATGATCCACAGCTGTGTTTTTGTTTAGTGATAGTTGTTCATGAGTCCCTTGTTTGTCCTGAACAGTTAAACTGCCCGCAGTTCTTCAGAAAAATCCTTCGGCTCCCACAAATTCTGTGGTTTTTCAGCATTTTTGTGCATTTGAACCCTTTCCAACAATGACTGTATGATTATAAGAGCCATCTTTTCGCACTGAGGACAACCGAGGGACTCATATGCAACTATTACAGAAGGTTCAAACGCTCACTGATGCTCCAGAAGGAAACACAACGCATTAAGAGCTGGGGGTGAAAACTTTTTTAATGTGAAGATCAGGGTAAATTTCACTTATTTTGTCTTCTGGGAAACATGTAAATATCTTCTATAGCTTCTGAAGGGCAGTACTAAATGAAAAAAAAGATGATGTTTAGGTTAAATAAGAAAAATGTACACATCTTCATTCTGTTCAAAAGTTTTCACCCCCTGCTCTTAATGCATTGTGTTTTCTTCTGGAGCATCAGTGAGCGTTTGAACCTTCTGTAATAGTTGCATAAGAGTCCCTCAGTTGTCCTCAGTGTGAAAAGGTGGATCTCAAAATCATACAGTCAGTGCTTTTATCCTAGCAGTACACTATAATCCACCCACACCGCTGCATCATGATGGGTGATTTTGCACAAGTAAACACACATCACATGTTCTCTAGAGATCCAGTTACCGTGTCTTCTTTCAGAACGAGATCTTCGCCTCCCGTCATCAGGACGAGAACAGCGTGGCCTGCATTGAGGACCGATGCTATGTCCTGCCGTTAGCACAGTACTGTAGGTAAGCGCTCGGCGCCCGCTGTTCCTCTCGCTCTGATGCGTTCCTTATGCACAGTGTTGAGAGAGTTACTTTGGAAATGTAATAGGTTACAGACAGAGCTGGGTAGTAACTGACTACATGTAATCAGTTACTACCCAGCTCAGATTACAAAAATTAAGTACTTGTAATTAGAGTAAGTTACCTTTTAAAATACTCGTAATCAGACTACAGTTACTTTTTTATGGATTACATGATTACATATTATTTACACAACAGCAATAATTTATTCATAATTTATTGATTCTCCCTAATTCCTCTTTTTCATCTTTTAAATTGTCCTTTCTGAATTGGCCTTCTGCTTATATACATTCAGAAAGTCTTACAGTTTTGTGGACATTCACACATAGATCAATCATTAGTCAGGTGCTACACAGCATTTGACCACTGGATTTACAACAATTATTTCAGGTTTAAGAAGTGTTTCGGTATTGCATCAACTACTGATGAGCACATAAATTTTTATTTGAATTATCACTCAGTTGATTATATTACCATGTATTACCTTGGAAGGCATTTGTCTTTCAAACACATTAAAATGCACAAATTCACCAACTTTTTTGTCTTCTGATCCTCTTTCACCTAATATGTGACCCTGGAGCACAAAAGCAGTCATAAGCAGCACAGGTATATTTGTAGCAATAGCCAACAATACATTGTATGGGTCAAAATTATACATTTTTCTTTTATGCCAAAAATCATTAGGATATTAAGTAAAGATCATGTTCCATGAAGATAAATTTCCTACTGTAAATTTCCTACTGTAAATATATCAAAACTTAATTTTTGATTAGTAATATGCATTGCTAAGAACTTCATTTGGACAACTTTAAAGGCGATTTTCTCAATATTTTGATTTTTTTGTACCCTCAGATTCCAGATTTTCAAATAGTTGTATCTCAGCCAAATATTGTCCTATCCTAACAAAGCTTATTTATTCAGCTTTCAGATGATGTATAAATCTCAGTTTAAAAAAATTGACACTTATGACTGGTTTTGTGGTCCAGGGTCACATATATTTTTTATTTGAAGTACGCCTGAGATTTTAAAATAAAGATTATAATGATGAAGTATCACATTTGCATATTCATGGTTCTCTGACGTTGGTTATGGTCACATGACATGCAGGTAAACAAATAAAATATTTAATTTTTTCAGTAAGTGTTTTGATTAATTTTAAAATTATTTGTTTTAATTTAACATTTTTTATGATTTACTTAATTATTAGCTTTTCATTAAACTCATAAACCCTTTGCAGTTCCTTCACAAACTCAGTTTGGGAAACCTTGATGTAATATAATATGTAATGCACTTCATGTTGTTAATAACAACAAACTGAATATATTTTCTCACTCTTTGTGTGTTTATATCAATATGGCACAAGATTATCCTATTTAAATCAATGTGAAAAATGAGATAGCTCAAAAGTAATCTGAAAGTGAAAAGTGAAAGTCGTGACGTATTGTCAAGTATGGTGACCCATACTCGAAATTGGTGCTCTGCATTTAACCCATCCAAGTGCACACACACAGCAGTGAATAGTGAACACACGCACACACACACACCGTGAACACACACCCGGAGCAGTGGGCAGCCATTGCTCCAGCGCCCGGGGAGCAATTGGGGGTTCGGTGCCTTGCTCAAGGGCACCTCAGTCATGGTATCGAAGGCAGAGAGAGTGCTGTTCATTCACAATCCCCACCTTCAATTCCTGCTGGTGCGAGAATCGAACCGGCAACCTTCAGGTTACTAGCCCAACTCTCTAACCATTAGGCCACGACTTCCCCTAAAAGTAATCTGATTATATTACCTAAATTGTGTAATGTAATGGATTACGTTACTAATTACATTTTTTGTCATGTAATTTGGAATCAGTAACGGATTACAATTTGTAAGTAATCTACCCAGCTCTGGTTACAGATTACAAGTTACCCTATCGAAAATGTAATGTGTAACTATTTCAATTACTTTATTAATGTAACTAATTACATTTGATTACTTTTTGATTACTTTTCTAAATTTCTGATGTTTTCAACTGTTAATCATTTTGAAACATGTAAAGCAGGCAAAGTTATCCTTACAGTATTACTCAACACTGATTACTGTCACTTTCGAAATCCTTCTTCACTTGAATTAAGATTATAATCATTTAATTTTAAAGCACAGCCACCACAAAATCAGACTTTGAGAGGTTAAATACAGATTTAAAACCATAACAAGAAATAGTTTAGTAGCTATGATACTGTTTCTGACATAAAATCTTTGCATAGCTATGACAGGAAACACTGGCATCTAATAATGGCTTGGAAAAACTGTTAATCTTAAAAATAAAGCATATACATCAACCCAAATAGGAAATAAAACAGTTAAGCATGTGTCCTAAACTCCTGAAACACTGGTGTCTCATATTTTAGAGCAGTCACTGCAATTTCTGAAAGAAATCAATTAAATCTGTATGTGGGTGTGTGTGAAAAAAAATCCAGATATAATGTAATAGTTAAGATTTTCATAAGTAACTAATTTAATTGCACATTTTTTTTCTGGTAACACTTTATTTTAAGGTGTACTTGTTACACGTTACATGTACTTACTATTATAATAACAATAAATTATGCATAATTACATGCAAGTAACCCTAAAACAAATCCTAACCATATAGTAAGTACATGTAGTTAATAAATATTACTCAGTACTTAAATGTATAATTACACTGTATCAAGGACACCTTAAAATAAAGTGTAACCTTGTTTCTCAGTAACTGAAACTGATTACATTTATTTTGTAATTAAATTACGTAATTTAGTTACATGTAACTAGTTACTCCTCAACACTGCTTATGCACGCGTCTCATAATCGCATGTGACGTTGCAGATTTTGTGCCTTGGTGAAGCGGCGCTCGGAGGGCGTGTCTGACCACGCCCCGCTGGTGCCCCGCCCCTCTGACAGTGCAGGCCCCGCCCACCGCCTCGTGCCCGAGGGGGTCGACCCGCAGCTGGTGTACCTGTGCAGACACGTCTATGACTTCCGCTACGGACGCATCCTCAAGAACCTGCAGTGAAACTGAACTTCAGTGGACGAATCCATGTCTGGTCAGCATTCAGGGCCGATATACAGTAGTGGCCAAAATGATTAGAACACTAGTATTTTCAGCAGCTAAACATGGTTTTAAGTCAGTTATTTCTATCTTTTGCTGTAGTGTGTCAGTAGGAAATATCAGTTTACATTTCCAAACATTCATTTAGCCATTAATTGTAATAATCCAGTGAGATTTTAGTTTGCTCCACACAGAGATCTGATCTGATCATCATCAGTCTGTCTGGAATGACATGAAGAAACAGAACAAACTGAGACAGACTCAATCCAGAAGAACTGTGGAGAACAACGTCTCCAAGACGCTTCAAGAAACAAAGCTCCTGAAAAACTGCTCAAGTGCACCGAGAGCAAAAGCTGCTTTAAACACAAAGGATACTCACACCAAATGTTGATTTCATTTAGTTCATAGAAGTTAATCGATAAAGAAAATCTGTTATTTTTGACAGCATCCTCATTTTACAGCATTTTTACACAAGTTCCTAAAACTTTTAACAGTTCTGTAGCTTTGCAGGTAGGTTTCTTGAAGCATCAGTTCTTCTGGATTGAGTCTGTCTCAGTTTGTTCTGTTTCTTCATGTCATTCCAGACAGACTGATGATGATCAGATCAGATCTCAAAAATCTCACTGGATTATTACAATTAATGGCTAAATGAATGTTTGGAAATGTAAACTGATATTTCCTACTGACACACTACAGCAAAAGATAGAAATAACTGACTTAAAACCATTTTTAGCTGCTGAAAATACTAGTGTTCTAATCATTTTGGCCAGCATATGGTGATGATGGAGGGGTAGATTGAGAACACGACCAGAGCGAGTCTACGATGAATCTGCCTTCTTCATTTCTCCTTCAGAGACTCCTTCACCTCACTCTGTTCATCAGAAGGTTTGGTGTTTCTGATCGATTCTTTGTCGTGTACACTGGACTGTCACGCTGCTGAGGGATGACGGGAGAATCTCTGAAGGATCCAGAACACTTTCACAAAATATCTCCATTGGTTTAATGTAGAGTCCAGACCAAGACTAGACCACAGATCCAGACCAGGAGAACCAGAGTAAAGGTCCGTTCACACTAATGATCATATAACCATAACTAACGTTTAACAATCGCTTCACTTTCATACCACGACTGTAACAACACAAGCAAACGATATCGTCCAAATGACAAAGCATGAAGCAGCGGACAACAAACCTGCAGTGCGTGCTTAAAATTAAAGGAACGTTATTTTTATATGTAAATAAAAAGATTATTGCAGTGCGTTTTACAAGAAAATAGTTTTTTTTACTTCGAAATGTCACATTTAATCCAATGTGTCACTTCAGTGTTTCTTTATAATTATTTGCGAAATTTATTAACAATTTCTGAATGAAATTTGTTTCAAAGTTAATCCTACACCAATTTTTTTTTTCAACGTATAGTTATTGTTACTGTTTTTGGTGTGAACGGGCCTTAAAGTGATAGTTCACTCAAAAATGACGATTCTGTCTTTATTTACTGTCCCTCATGTCAATCCAAACCTGTATGCATTTCTTTCTTCAGTCACACTTTATTATAAGGTGTCCTTGTTACAGTGTAATTATACATTTAAGTACTGAGTAATATTAATTAACTACATGTACTTACTATATAGTTAGGGTTTGGCTGAGGGTTACTTGCATGTAATTATGCTTAATTTATTGTTATTATAATAGTAAGTACATGTAACGTGTGTAACAGGGACACCTTAAAATAAAGTGTTACCCTTTCTTCAATTAAGCACAAAAGAAGATACTTTGAAGAATGTTGGAAACCAAACACTTGACGGTAGCCATTGACTTCCATAGTGTTTTTTTTCTATCCTTTCTTGTCATTTTTGTGTGAACTGTCCCTTTAAGTGTTTTTTCATGAGGAGAGGAGCGTGTTTGTGTGATGCTCATGCGTTTCTGTGGTATTCAAGTTCATTCTGCTCTGATTATCAGTCGTCAGATTGAAGCTCGCGCTCAGATTTTTGCCTTATGTCTTGTAGCTTTTGTAGAAGATTAATTTTGCTTGTTTCTCTAAAATCTAACCAAACGAACCAAAGGACATAACATTCATGGTTAAACACGACCAACTAATCAATGAATCCAAACAGCCGAAGTGTGTCGCGTGATTTGTAAGGAGATCTATGTTTTATATGTATGAAATTAACTTTTAGATTCAGATCCTCTAGAATGCACAAATATATTTTAGTATTTATTTGACGAACCAACGCTTCTAGTTTCCCCTAGAGAAATTGCACTATTACATTCCCTCATTTTTGTCTCGTTGTTTGGCTTTGCTACGAATTTAACTTGATTTTTAGATGCAGAGCTTTAATTGGATCAAATCAGCTTCGTTTTGCAAGTGAAGCCGATGAGAAAATCATCGCTAGACATTCCCAACGTCAGAGATTTTTTAGCTGGATTATCGCTGTGAATCCAGACTGAACGAAGAAATACTACGTCATCAGTGACACATGAGTTATTACAGTATGAAATACTGCAGCGTTTGATTGACATCAACTACTAAACATGTGCTTTGAGTTTCTCCTCCTTTATAAAGTTAATAACTCTTTTATTTTGTTAATCTAGACACCATTATATACATTTTATTATTTTTGTTTAATACAGTTTTTCACCTGCTCTTCATGAGAGACGCACCTGTTTAGTAGCACCTTAATGTAAAAGTGTTTAGATTGAAATATTAGATGCAAAATATATGGATTAGAGTCGATTATGAGTCTGAAATGCAATCTGGAAGATCCTCTGATGAATTTGGACCAGTAGAAACTTATAAGGTTCACTGAACATTTCCAGAGTCGGCTGAAGTTTAAGCTTCACGTTCGCTGCATGCAGATGGTTTGATTGCGGGTGAGTTATTTGTCCATGCTTGACGAGATACTAGTTATGATGAATCTAAGTAGTTCAGTTGGTCATTAGATGATTTTCTAGTGTCTCTATATTTTTATGATATTTAAAGTGTAAAATCAGCAGCTCATTCCTCTCTGCTGATGACAGAAAAAAAAGTCTCTATTCAAATTGAAATAATGTTTTTAACATTTGGGAACAGCTTCGTCTTTCTGCTTTCAATTTCTTCTGAACAAAAAGGAGATATTTTATTAAGTCTGTTTCTACAGCTGGAATATGCAATATATTTTTAGGACTATTTTTGAGAAAACAAATCTATTTAAATTGCTGTAATTTTCTCTGATTTATGATTTGGATTCTGAAGCATTGACGTGGTTTTGAGTGCAAACTGATGACATGTACATATCGTAATGAACAAGGAACGCCAGGCCATCTTTAAACGAGCTTATGAAGCCTTGCACAGTGCATTTATCATACTTTGGAGACTTGTAATTGTATTTAAAGAAATTATTTAAAACGGAGTATAAGCATATATCTATATTTCAAGTCCTCTTTGTTTAACAATGTTTTGAAGTGCTGTTGCAATATTGTGCTCAATATTAAGTGCAGTAGATTTATTATTATTTTTGTTTTGTGTTAAATTATGATTATTATCATCACATCATGAAGTCTTCAGTAATATTCAGACGAGGTTAAATCGAGAAGTTCAGACCAAAGCACACATTCAGACTGCTGTGATTAAATACGCTACAAACACGGTGTAAAACGCGGTAAATGTACCTGATACCCATCAGACGTTACACTGGTTGACATGGACGTGACTCACTGAGCCTTATTTCACCTTAGTTTTGTTTGCTGTTCATTTTATTCTGTATTTTGTTTGTTTTTCTGAAGTTTGAGTCTTTGTTTTCAGCAGCAGCTGTAATGATTTATTTTATTGGCTGGTTGTTTAATTGTCAATCATCTGTGGTGTTGATGATTATTGTAGACAGACTGATTTTATATGGAGGATTTTAAACCTGGAAATATTCCAGATCATTCCAGAGAAAGTCCCTGCAGACGAACCGCGAATATACTGGACTTTCCTGATGACCATTGGTTCAGACTGACCAGACACAAATACTGTTGCCCGTTCTGAAGTGTTTTTGTTTTTATTGCTTTGTGTTTTATTTTGTTTTGTTTGTTGTTTTGGTTTCTATTTTGTCTTTTTGTGTTTTGTTTTGGTTTGTTATTTTATTTGTCTCATTGTGAGCTTTGTTGTTATTTGTTTGGGGGGGGGGGTTGTCCCTGTTTTTAAATAGTTTTTGTTTATTTTGTTGTTTTGGTTTGTTTTATTTCCCTTTTTTTGTACTTTATTTAGTTTTGTTTTATTTATTTTTTATTTTTTTTGTTCCCAGTGCATCTGTTTTGTTTGATTACAGAGAGTAAAAGAGAAGGTATGAATATTTGTTATGTGATGTCTTTATTTTGTCTCTCTTTTTCATTTGTTTTTGTTTTTTGATGGCAATGGATCCCTGCTGATTATTGTTCAATGAAAGAGTATTTATAAAATATAAACTGAAGTCTTTTGTGAAAGTGTCGAGTCCACTGTTTGCTGATTCTCCTGTTATTAGAAAAACACTTATCTTAAAGCAGTAAGCCATGTGTTATTTTAGTGTCATTGAGATACTATTTTTAAATTAATATTTTGATTGTCTTTATTTTTCATATTTTCTGTTTTCATTTTAATCTAAAAGTTTTGGTAATTTTGTGGTTTTTGTTATTTTGTAGTACTTTTTTTCTTTTTCTTTTTAATTTCTTTTTTTTTAATGTGTATATATAGTTTTTATTCATTATTTCAGTTTTAGTTTTGCTTATTTTACTACAAGTTAAACTCAATTAAAATGAGAAAATGAGCCTTGGTCACTAGTTGAAATAATTTTTTTGCATTTTATTTTATTTCAGTAAATGTTTATTTTATTTCATGTAACACATTTTTTTTAAAGGTTTTAAACTTTGGTTTATTGCTTTTATGGAATGATGGCATGTTTCCTGATTAATTTAGTTATTAATGTCCAGTTTAATGTCAGATCTTCATGTTTAAACTTCTTCATTACTTTTGTTGCTTCAGTTCTGCTTTCGCTTTCTGTGTCCAGCAGATGTCAGTCTTCAGTGACGTGTGTGTGTGTGTGTGTGTGTGTGTGTGTGTGTGTGTGTGTGTGTGTGTGTGTGTGTGTGTGTGTGTGTGTTCAGGTCTCTTCATCAGTGTCCTGCGGTGTGGTCTGCTGCAGGTCAGTGAGTATAATCACGGTGTATGGAGTGTATGGACTCAGGCGTGTCTTCATGCGTCGCGTGTCCTCGCACACGTGATTGAGCTCTGATCCTCTTTAAGGATGGAAGCAGACAGACAGGA
>CM077241.1:31863163-31878163 GCA_039654775.1 Spinibarbus caldwelli | reverse complement strand
GAACCATCTCTTTCTTACCTTTTTATAATCTGAAGAACCTTCTTTTGCCATAAAGAACCTTTTGTGAATCAGAAAGGTTCTTCAGATGTTAAAGGTTCTTCTTTAAAGGTTCTTTATGGAACTATTTAGACAGAAAAGGTTCTTCTATGGCATCATGAAGCACCTTTGTTTTTAAGAGTGTAGACGACGCTTTCACCTGCTTTCACTCATTTATATGTTTGTATGTATGCAAATGTCTGCCAGATTTCAAAAATCAATCTCTCAGAAACTATGTAAATTTCAGGTCGATTTTCAGAAAACAAGATTTAATGCAGTTTTATTTCTCAGGTGATTGTATCTTGTTTTAGTTAACTATAATAACCTCGTTGAGAACAGCTAATATCACCCTAAAATCAAAGCAAAAACATATATATATATATATATATTTTTTTACAAACAAAACGTCCAGACATTTTTGCAATGCATTAATAGGAATTTGTGGGCAAAATGTGTTAAATTATCATGATGTTAGTGTCAAAATGCAGAAAATCTTAATGTTCCTTAAAAGGATTCATCTTCTTAATAACAAATATACTTTCTTATTTCTTCCTTTTGAGTTTGAGGTGAAATAGGAGCTGGTTTTCAAGAGATTTTCACCCTGAAGTGTCTTCTCTTCTCGGTCTGATGTGGAGATCTGTGTTAAATGAGCTGATGAATGATTCTGAATCAAATGTCTCTCCAGACGTAGAGTCATAGTTTCTTTGTTGTTCAGTGAGTGAACACAGAGGCACGTCAGGATGGTTTCAGCTGGATTTGCGGGTGTTAATTCCTCTCTGCTGTGAGATTATGAGCCATTATAATCCACTCCTCCGTATGGAGCTCCAGACAACACAAACACACTCCGAGAATCAGCAGAATCAAACGATTCAGTCGATTCACTGATGCTTCACTGTCTGACACACAGAAGCATCACGAGACGAAATGACAAAATATAGACATGATCACAAAAATCACAGAAGTCTCAGTTGTTCCTTCTCGACCATTTTTGCTGTCTTCTGTTGCTCAGAGGTTTCTTCTGAGAAAAAGATCCTTAAATAACCTCACAGTGTCTCCTGTAAAGATTCAGAAGAGATCTCAATGTCTCAGGCTGTGCTCAGATTTGCTCCAGATACTGAAAAGTCTGATTTTGACTCTTATATGAAGTGATTGATTCTGTTTGTTGATGTGAATCTGCTTTGAATCGATGAAGTGCTATAGAAGTGTGTGTGTGTGTGTGTGTGTGTCAGACGAGCAGAGCTCTCACGCCAGCGGGATGGAGGTGATGGATCGCCTGATGTTCCTGGAGCAGCGTGTTCAGATGCAGGACGATGAGATCCAGCTGCTGAAGATCAACATGGCCGATGTGCTGAAGAGACTCAACATCTCAGAGGAGCAGAGGAGAACACCTGCTAAAGGTGCTGCATCACACACACAGAACACAGCTGCTGCCATCCATTATGGGAAAATAATGAGTTAAAATACATTTAACACAGTCGTCCTGTCCACACCTGTCCGTCATCTCAGTGTCTGATGAACATGATGCAGGTCAATGTGACGGAGTCTATTAGAATGCAGTTATATGAGCCTAAAATTCAAGATATGAGACAGAAAATCACCCTCTTATATTTATATCATATGATATAGTTTAGCAATAACACACCAGCAAGAGTGCTATTTCTCCCCAATATCTGCACCACTGATTTATATACAGTGGTGTATAAAGTACCTGAAAGCCATACTCAAGTAAAAGTACAGATTTCTTACCAGAAAATGACTTTGGTAGAAGTTGAAGTCACCGTTTAGAATATTACTTGAGTAAAAGTCTTAAAGTATGTAATATTTATTGTACTTAAGTACAAAAAGTATTTTTTTAATCTTAAACGTACTTAAGGTATTGAAAGTAAAAGTACAAGTAAATGCAAAATGGAAAAGAAGCAAATAAATATATCTATAAAATGTTCATACACAGCTTGAGTAGCAAGATTGTTTTCGGTTTTAACTCTTCCTTCCATTTTGTGTTTTTGGGTAAGAATAAGAAGAACTTCATCCGGTTCTTAGTGTCTTTCATTCCAACATAAGAAAACATTTCTGGAATCTGCATCTGAAATAGGATTTAGATGTATTTACACAGTTTATGTATCTCAGAGGGGACATGGATGCATTTAAACTGCAGTTACAGATGCATAAATATGCCTAATGTTTGTTTTTAACATAAAACGTTGAATACTGATATTTGAAATAATTTAAAACATGAAAAAAAAAAATAGTCAAATGTGAAATTAAAACCACCAGTAGGTGGCAGCAAGTGACTGTTAATGAGTGAGTCATTGAGATTCAACCGATTCTTTCAAACGACTGATTCATTCAGAGACAAAGCATTTGACTGTGTTAATGAGTGAATCACTGAATCATTTATTCAACCGATTCGTTCAAAAAGCTGATTCATTCAATAAGTAAACACCATTGCTCAGAGATGCACTGTTTGTGCTGTGATCTTTGTTTGGAACTATTTTCGTTGGCAAAATTGAGCACAAACAAGCAATATTATGTCTAAAATGTAAGTCACTTATTGCTAACTTTACTGAACTTGTATAAAATGATTATTAAATGTGTTATGCTGATATCTGCAGAAAAACGGTACTCTTTGTGTGATATAGATTAACGTAAACTATATTATACAAATATAAAAAGCATACAGAAGCATTTTTTCTGTCTATAATTTAAAATGCCTGGAATTTTGAGTTTTAATAGACTTATAAATTAATATGCATGCACTCTGTGTGTGATTTGGTGATATAGTCTACTTGCAAATGTCAGATCGCACATCATTACAACACTTATCATATTATCACAGAAGATATACTGTATATCACATATCCCAGACTCGACTTGAGTGGAAAATGAATCATCTGCAGTTGTGCGTGCACTTGTTTGCATGAGCAAAGGTGTTTTTAGGAGTCTAACTTGCAAACGCCAGACCACTGATTCGTCAAACCTGCTTTCCTGACTATTTTGTAGTATGTAGTGAATATGCTTCAGGGAAATGTATCGGAGTAAAACTATACATTTTAATTAGGAAATGTAGTGGAGTAAAAGTAAAAGTTGGCTGAAATATAAAAACTCAAGTAAAGTACAGATACTCCCAAAAAATACTTAAGTACTGTAACAAAGTATTATTACTTTGTTACATTACACCACTGGATTTATACAACAGTTCAGTAAACAAGAAGTTCATATTAGGTTACATTTTAGACACATTATTGTTTGTTTTGCTCGATTTCACAAATGAAAATAATTCTAATCAAAGCCATAGCAGAACTATTAAGCATCTCTGATCAACGCTACTGAACATTACTGAATGAATTCACGTTTTTGAACAAATCAAGTGAGCCCATGAGTCAGTGACTCATTCATAAAGACAGTCCCTTGCTTCATTTCTGAATGAATCAGCCATTTGAATGAACTGAGTGAGTCAATGAATCAGTGACTCTTTCATAAACAGTCACTTTCGTTTATGCATTTAATCAGTTGTTTGAACAAATCGGTTGAATGAATAATTCAATGATTCACTGCCACCTATTGGTGCTTTTAGTTTCATATTTAGAGAATCACTTCATTTTTTAATAATTTCATATTTCAGAACTCAATTAATATTTATTAGTATTATGTTAATGTTGCATCAAAATATTTGAAGTTAATTTGCAAAAACATAACTTTTTAAAAAATGTTCAAAAATCATGTTTATTATTATTATTATTCTGCATTCCAATTAATATCAAACTTCATTTGGGATATTTTGATTAAATAATAATAACTAAGAAAATACAGCTAAACCAAATAAAAATATAACAAAAAACACGATTTATGAAAATGAATAAAAACGGAGTTACCTGTTTTTGCAAATAAGCTCTTCATTTCTTTCTAAAGCTACTTTGTTGTAATGTGTAGTCAATGCTTTTCTCATGCAACACAATAATGACTTTAAATGATCTTTTGGGGGTGATTTCTCAGCCCAAATTGACGTGATTAATTTTAGGAAAGTTAGATTAATTAGTCTTCACATCATGTAATTAATTAGATAAAAAAAAAAAAAAAGAAAAAAGTGGATTAGAATGTCTGCTGTGTGTTTCCTCAGCATCTCGTCCGGCGTCTCTGTGTCTGACTCCTAAAGCATCGATCTGCTCTTCATCCTCGTCTCTGAGGAAGAGCTCCAGCTCCACGCTGCCCTCCTCACCCTCCTCCAGGAACTACAGCCCCGCGCCCGGAGCAAAGAGGTGTGTGTGTTATAGTGTGTGTGTGTTATAGTGTGAGTGTGTGTGTTATAGTGTGAGTGTGTGTGTGTGTGTTCAGATGACTGACTCAGATGATCTCTCCCTCTGCAGGACTCCTGCTGGAAGCTCTAAAGACGCTCAGAGCACTAAAGCAAAGATGAGCAGCAGCTCCTGCAGGAAAGCGCTGGAGATGTGAGTAAAGAGCCTCATGTGCTGAAACTCCTTCAGTCTGCAGTAACTGACCTCAGTGTCTCTCCTTCACACAGCAAACCAAAGGAAACAGCTGCAGGAAAAACAGGTGAGAGAATCATTGCATGATCAATGTCATTTTAAACACTTACAGTACATGTGTAACAGCTGTGTCGAGGAAGGCACACGAAGACGATGATAAATTCAACAAGTAGTTTAAATCACAATCCAAGAAGATAATCCATACAGACGAGAGGTTGACACACACCAATGCTAACGTACAACAATACCAGACACAGACTGAATACACAGAATGAATTAATTAGGGGTGCTAATCAGGGACAGACAGGTGAGGAGGATAAACTAATAATAACAAAACGAGAACAGGAACAGGAACATAACCAAATATGGGCACAAGAGGGAGAAACCACAATAAACAGTCCTGGGGTGTGACAACATGTTATTGTTATTTGTGATATTTTACAAGCTTAAAGTCCATCAGTTCCTAGTAAAATGGTCTTAAACTGAAACAACACTATTTCATAAATCAAACTATTTTATAAATTGGCCAGTGCAAAATAAACAAACAAACAAACAAACAAAAAACATGAATTAAAATAAAATATACAAACTCTTTTTTTTCTGATCGTTCCCAAGGAAACATTTTTCATTTTCATTTAGTTGAATGAAGGAAGTACTAAAATAGCTAAACTAAAATTGAAATAAAAATTAATAAAAATCTATATAGAAATATAACTTTAAAAATTTTGGAAATAAAAATATTCAATTCTAAAGCTGTGTATATATATATATATATATATATATATGAATTAAATTAATTAATCAGCACATCATGTATTTAATTAGATTAAACATTTTAATTGCTTGACACCCCTCCAAACATTTAAATTTCAACAAAAACACCAGAAAATTACTAAAACTTTAACTAAAATTAAAATGAAAATGCAAAAAATAAAAAAGTAAAATTCAAATATCAATAAAAATATGGTATTATGTCAATGATTCTACAATAACACTGGTTTAACATGAGTTTCTGTGAGACCTTTAGATGTTCTAGTGCAAGGATGACACTAAAAGAACAATTAACAATTTTTTTTTAAATATTGTTTGCTCTTTGACAAATTGCTTAGTTTCTCTCTTGTAAGTCGCTTTAAAAGCTTCTGCTAAATGCATAAATGTAATTTAATTTTAAATGTAATATTTCATATAATATTTTTATGGTAACCATTGTATAATAGCAGTAAGGCAATTTTGGATATAATTCACATGAATTACTTTATGCTTATTTTGTCATTTCTCCGTCCTTTAGGTTCCAGACGTGTCACTCACTGCAAAGGTAGGTCTCGTGCCAAATCATAAGATGATGATTATTCAATATTATGCATTTAAAATATAAAAGAGTGAATTTCATGGAACTTGAAAAATACATCCAATTCATATTTCACTAGCAAATAAAATAAAGCCTGTTTCTAGAATCTCTATTTTACTTCCATTCTGACATTATTTTCATGAATTTTAAGAAGTTTCCCCCGAATTCTCATCACTTTAATGTGAAATAATGATATACAGTCAAACCAAAAATGATTCAGACAGCAGATATAATTTTTGATATTTTTTTACTAGTGTGTGCAGGACACTATAGTTGATTAATGTAAGTGAGGAGAGCAAAATAATGTAAACTGTGACATATTATACCCAGAAATTCTTCATACAGTGGACTAGCAGTAAAATTTGAGAACAAAAATGTGATTTGACACTTTGAGCTGACCATGTTTTATTACATACCTTTCTATCAAAGTTATCTGACATTATCAAGATGAATTTGTTCTGACACAGTTTCACTCTGAGTTCTTGTCATATTTTATTACCATTTTCTAAACTATAGTGAATAAACTGTGATAATGTGAGAAATGTTGAAGGTGTTTGAATAAATTTTGGTTTGACTGTAATTGTAATTATCAAGATGAATTTATTCTGACACAGTTTCACTCTTTTGAATTCTGGTCATATTAATTTTGGTTTGACTGTATATATATATATATATATATATATATATATATATATATATATATATATATATATATATATGGTAGAAATTAATGTGCTGTCTTTAATTTATTCCTGTTGTAAATTACATTTATTTACTTACTTATTTTTTTTTGTCAAATATTCTGTGGAGGTGTTTGTGACATTCACCCATTTCTCTTGAATAATAAAGGTCCATATAGAGCAGATGATGTTTTTGATGATCCTGTGTCTCTTAATGTTTTTCTCTCTGTTTATTCCTCTTCTTCTTCCTCGTCCTCCTCTGCCCCTTCACTTAGTGACTATGCAGATCTCTCTGATGCCGCTGTCAGGAAGGACTGGGTCAGCTGAGCCGGTTTCGTGTCCGTTCTCGACCGGATCAGCAGTGGATCCGTGTAAATCCCTCGTGCAGAAGAGCTCCAGTCAGAAACCCTCAATCCGGGACGCCCCTAAACACAAGAGCCCCAACAAATCCCCCAGTCAGTACTTCCAGATCTGTTACTGAAGCACTGACTAACTCTTCCTCCAGTGAAAAAGTCATATCACCCTGCAGCCCAAGACTGGTTGCCCGCTGAAGCTAAGCAGGGTTGAGCTGGTCAGTACCTGGATGGGAGACTCCTGGGAAACTAGGTTGCTGTTGGAAGAGGTGTTAGTGAGGCCAGCAGGGGGTGCTCACCCTGTGGTCTGTGTGGGTCCTAACGCCCCAGTATAGTGACGGGGACACTATACTGTCAAAAAGCACCGTCTTTCGGATGAGACGTTAAACCGAGGTCCTGACTCTCTGTGGTCACTAAAAATCCCATGACACTTCTCGTAAAGAGTAGGGGTGTAACCCCGGTGTCCTGGCCAAATTCCTACCACTGGCCCTTGTCAATCATGGCCTCCTAATAATCCCCATCCACTTGATTGTCTCTCTATCTCTCTCTCTCCTCTCCACCTGTAGCTGGTGTGCGGTGAGCGCACTGGCGCCGTTGTCCTGTTGGCTGCCGTCGCATCATCCAGGTGGATGCTGCACACTGGTGGTGGTTGAGGAGAGACCCCCCCCACATGATTGTAAAGCGCTTTGGGTGTACGACAATACACAATAAAGCGCTATATAAATGCATCATTCATTCATTCATTCAAAAAGTCCATCTCCATCAAAATCCAGCCACATATTTGTTTAGAGCTGTTTCGTCTTGTAAACGCTGCTTGATCTGTGCAGATTTCTCTCCTGATTCAGACCAGAACACTTTTTCACTGGAGGAAGAGTTATTATGGATTATGGACTCATATTTTAGTTAAAAACGTCTTAATGCTGGATTTGTTTATTAGTTGTTTTTGGTGCAGAATTAAAGCAAATCAGATTCATACAGTGAGTTTGTAATTCTCTGATTTATAATGATTTTCTGCTGTATCAGACAGATGCTGGCTCAGATGATTCAGATCAATGTTCCCGTCTGGCCTTTCATTAAATAAGATGAGAAAGCACTTCTCTTTATGAACAAATGTATCCAAAAATGATCAAAACTCAAAGAGGGACTGAAATATTGTGTTTAGGTTTAACGATATCATAGCTGATTTCATATAAACCAATTCAGAAAGCATCCCATCATATATAGTCAGTAAAAATAAGGTCCCAATATACCTTGTAATATGTAGGAATTTTTGATTTTTCACAGGTGTTTTACCTGTATTTTGAATTGTGTGTGTATATATATATATATATATATATATATATATATATATACATATATATATATATATATATATATATATATATATATATATATATATATATATATATATATATATATATACATACATACAGTAAATTTCACAAATAATTAAAAAGAATAATTTTTGAAAAAGAAAAAAACATGGTGTAGAATGAATTTTCACACATAAATAGTTTTTTAGTAAATTCCATAAGTAATTGCAAAGGATAATTTTTTAAAAGGTGAAAAAAAAACTGGTGTACAAAAAATTTTACTCATAAATTATAAGCAAAATTCACAGATAATTACAAAGAATTAAAAAAAAACCTGGTGTAGAAAAATAATTCACTCAAAAATTGTAAATTTCATAAATAATTAGAAAGAATTAAAAAATATAAATGGAGCAGAAAACAAAAAACTCGAATTACTAGTAAATTTCACATTTACAAAGAGTAATTTTAAAGAAATTATAAACATTTTTAAAAATTGTAAAAAAAAAAGTTTAAAGAAGTAATTTCAATATAATATAATATAATAATAATAATAATAATAATAATAATAATATATAATAATAATATAATAAAACAATAATATATTAAACAAAACACAATAATAATAATATAACATACGTAGATAATATAATAAAACAATAATACAATAAGCAAAACACATAATAATAATAATAATAATAATAATAATAATAATAATAATAATAATAATAATAAAACAACACTGAATTAAACATGGAATTTATAGAAAAATTTAAATATTAAGCAATTTCAATAATATAATAATAATAATAATAATAATAATATAACATATGTAGATAATATAATAAAACAATAATACAATAAGCAAAACACATAATAATAATAATAATAATAATAATAATAATAATAATAATAATAATAATAATAATAATAATAAAACAACATTAAATTAAGCATGGAATTTATAGAAAAATTGAAATATTGTTTAAAAAAGCAATTTCAATAATATAATAAAAATATAAATAATAATAATATAATAAAACAATTATATAATAAACAAAACACATAATAATAATAATAATAATAATAATAAAACACATTGAATTAAACACGGAATGTATGGGAAAACTGAAATATTGTTTAAAAAAGCAATTTCAATAATATAATAAAACAATAATGTAATAAACAAAACACAATAATAATAGTAAAACACATTGAATTAAACATGGAATTTATAGAAAAACTGAAATATTATTTTAAACTCGTTAATATCTTTATTTTAAAGCAAATAATCAACGTTAGTCTCCCTATAAAGGCTACTAATTTGCCGTTTATAAATCAGTAAATAAGCCCCTCCGCTGCTGAAGCTGAGGATGATGAAGCTGATGAGGAGGAGGAGGAGGAGGATGAAGATGCTGATGATCGCGGCTGTAATCTGGCGGCTTTAATCCTCCGGTCTCCGGTCTCCGGTCTCCGGTGCTCGCTGTGCCTCTGATCAGCGCGTGTTCCGGTGTTCCGGTGTGACTGAGGCGGTGAGTCAGCGCGCGACCGAAGCGCCGCCGAACCGGAGAACGGCCGCGGTCCCTGTGAGATGGACGAGAGAGAGATCAACAACCGGCGACGAAATCACGAGAAACCCTTCCGCAGAAGCGGCCGCCTTCGGCTCTGTCGCATTCTCGGTTTGACGATCATCACCGGAGACTCAGCGGTGCTTCACCCGAACACTGACATCATTCCATCTTTACCGATAACGGAGAAAAAGACGCAGATATGAGGTAAGCGCGTCCGTTATTATCATCCGTTATTATTATTAACGGCGCGGATGATGCGCAGTGATTATGTACGGTTTTGGGATTTAATCGCCGTTATTTGTGAGTTTTTGCTGAAAATGACGAACGCGTGAAGGGTTTTAAAGCGTCGCGTTTACCTGAGGGCCTTTGACGCGACGCTTTTACCGCGTCAATGATGAGCGTCGCGTTTCTTAAGATTGTGAGGAAACGCTGCGAAAGAAGACATGATGATGATGATGATGATGTGTCATGAGGGCGCTGTTGTCATGGTAACCGGCAGCTGATGATGAAGGTGATGCTGTTATTAATATTGCGCAATCCTGATTTCTGAGTGACAGCAGCTCGTTTACATTGATGCACAATCTGATATCAGTGATTGATTTCAAGCTCAAATCTGCACAACAGATCACATGTGAGGATCTGTCAGACACACTCCTAACATCATCAGTGAGCAATATCAGCATCATAAGAAATAATAGTACATTTTCGCTTGATTACATTTTTTTTAATTAAATTGTTAATGTTTTATGCCTGGCGTTTGATTACCACTGTTTTTGTTAATAAAGTTTATTAGACATACATCAAGAAAAACTCTCTCTCTCTCTCTCTCTCTCTCTCTCTATATATATATATAAAACAATGATTTCTTTTTATGAGTTTTATGATTAGACATGCTTTGGACTGAATTTGGGGACAATGAAGATTTGAGGAAAAAATTAAAACAAATTGCATTGCGCCCTAAAAATGTAGTTTTTGTTAAAATTCTAATACTTTTTTGTTCAATTATATATGTTTTATGATTTCAATTAACTAGACTTGCTTGATTTTATATTACATTAGAATTTGATTACTAAAATTTAATTTAACCATTAAAACAGAAGAAAAAAAAAATTAAATCCAGCAAAATGGAACAATATTTGAAGGCCAGACACTCTTAGTTTCTGAAACTAATGAAAATTAAAGGAGAACAATTTTTAAAATTATTTTTTACTCACAATTTCTTCCCATAATAGTATTTTAAAAGCTTGGCTTTTAAGTTTTGTATACATTTTCTTTTCCAGGTATAGGAATCACACTTAAAAATAATAACCATCTAAAATAAAATTTTAAACACATAAATAAATTGTATGTGTTTATGTAGATCTAGTTAATTTTTTAATTTTAGCTATTTTTGTTTTTAAAGTTAAACTAAATGAAAATGAGAAATGTTTAAGATTTTTATATTTTGTTTTATTTAAGTCTGTGTTTGTTTTATTTCACATAACAAAGATATAATAAATAACTAAATACATAATCCTAGGTTTCCAAGTGAATCGTGGTTCTTTGAAACCAGTTGTTTTGGGGGTGAATTAAGTAAGAAGTGTCTTGATTTGAGTTGTTTTAGCTTATTTTCATGCTTGTTGTGTCTTGTTTTGAATAATTTTCTTTGGTTTTGAGGTCTGTAACTCATATCTGTAGTATGAATCCTCAGTGTTGGAGTTGTTTTATGGGACAGCAGTGCTAGGTGTGTGGAAGTCACAGGTCGTCCAGTTACTGTAAAGTGGAGAAGCATATCCGGTTTCCTAAACTGAATCTAGAGTCAGATTCCAGTGAATCAGAAGCTGAAATGATTCGACTCACTGAACCTCGAGCTCTTGTCCATCTGCAGATGAACTGAGAGCATTACTGTGTTAAAGAGATCGTTCACTCAGAAATCATTTACTAATGCCGTTCAGACCTGAATGAGTTTATTCTGTGAATCACAAAAGAAGATATTTAGAGAAATCTCTCAGGGTTTGATTTGTCTGTACAGTGATAGTCAGTGGGGTCCAAAGTCATTTGGAGTCTATCAGTCAGTGAAATTCATTCAGGTTTGAACAACATGAGTTTGAGTACATGATGATTTTTGGGTGAACGATCCCTTTAATTCTAAGAAATCAGTGATATAGTGTTAAACTCAGGATTCAGGTCTGTTGAAAGCGCTGTGAGCGAGACTCCATCCAGCTGTTGTTTTTGGTTTTTGGTTAGTTTGGTCTGATTCAGATTCATGTTTTCATTCCTGCGGTTGCTGATGTTCATTACGCAACATGAAATCATCTCTGGCTTCAGCACAAACTCTGCTGTTATTAATAGAGTCTGGAGTCTGTCAGGTTACTAATAATTATATAACAGACTCTGAAACGCAGATCTGATCCACCTGAAGCTGGAGTGGGAGTGTGTGTGTGTGTTTGTGTGTATGTGTGTGTGTGTGTGTGTGTGTGTGTGTGTGAGTGTGTGTGTGTGTGTGTGAGTGTGTGTGTGTGTGTGTGTGTGTGTGTGTGTGTGTGTTTTATGTGTGTGTAGAGGTGAAGCTCATCCACTAGAGGCAGACCTTCTCACACATTCATCAAAACCACAACATATAAACCAGTTACTAGGAACTGAATACAATTATTTACATTCATCATTTTGTAAAGTACAGATCATTTGTTTGGAGGCATTGATAAGGATCTGCAAATATAAATCAATACAGTCTTCTTTCTTTCTGCTTTAAATTATTTGAAATCAGTTTATTGATTTGTAGGCAGAGGAATAGTTTGTGTTTATGAATTATATATATATATATATATATATATATATATATATATATATATATATATATATATATATATGCTCCAAAAAAAAAAAAAATTCAAAAAGGATGTACTTTTTACATACAAACTGTTTAATGCAAAAACAACATTTAAAAAAAAAATCTAGACTTAGTAAGCACTGCTTTTTCTACTAAATTAACACAAAAGAAACATTTAGTGTCTTATTTACTTAAAGGTACTGATTTAAAAATATGAAATATGAAAATATAAGAATGATTCAATAAGTGCAATGTTCCAACAAAAAACTTGTGGTTGTTGCAGCAAAGCAAATTTTTTGAGAACTAAGAAACACATCACATTCGTGAACATATTACATAAATTTATATATACTTTATATTCAAACATTACAATAATATTGATCATGTCTGATGCAATGTTATTTTAGTATCATTGAGATACTATTATAGTTTTTGTTAATATTTTGGATTCATTTCAAAATTTATATTTTCTGTTTTCATATAACATTTTGTTATAATTTTTGCCATTTCTATTTTATATGTGTATGTATTTCTTGTTAATTTTAGTTTGATTATTTTTGTCTTTAAAGTTAAACTAAATGAAAATGAGAAATGTTGTATAAGATTTTTATATTTTGTTTTGTTTCAATTCATATTGTTTTATTTCACGTAACATTATTAGATATTTATTTCTGGTTCTGATTGTAGTTTTAGTGAGGTCTGCAGTGGCGGCTCTTCTGTTAGCTGACTCATTCAGACGCGCAGCGATGCATGCTGGGAAACCACACCAAATCACCCGCTGTGTGAAGAGCAGCACGTGACGGTGACGCTTTACAAAACTCTTCTGCGTTCATTCAGTGACAGAAATAGTGCTATTTTGCATTAGGAAAATGCAGCCTACTGTATGACATTATTAACATGATGATGTTCATGACTGTAATGCAGAAGAAGAAAGAAAAGCATGCACTGATGTTAGAGAGAGAAATCTACTGCTGTGAGGATGAAAAGCACAGCGGCGCTCAGATTCTGTCAATCCTGTTAGCGGATGAGCCGAGAGTCACATGACCTCTCACACTCGCTCTGTCTGTCTGTCTGCGATCAGGAGCATGAACGCCGATGACTGTAGGTAAGACTCACCGAACTCATGAACCAGCCTTTACATTAGACTGGGATCAACATTAACTAGACTTTCACTGCAGTTTCTAGCTGTTTTCTAGCTGGTGTCTTCTGGAGTCTCAGTATCTTCTGGTCTGTAGATGTGTTTGGGGGTCTCTGGGGTTTTCATCTGTTTTCTGGTGAAAATGACGTGTTTCCTCAAAGATGAGAAATGCTTGCCCTTAACACTCACTGATGGAGATTCAGCACATCACTAACAGCACTACTAGTCATGAGTCACTTAGTAAACAGTAAGCACTACGACTAGTGGTGTAAACACTATTAAAGCCTGATTCAGGCTCTTAAATCTGATTGGATAATAATCGTCAATCAGTTGACGTGCTCACATTGTGACCGGCCGCACATCAGGGCTATTGTCATTAACTAAAGCTATTTAAAACATTTTTGTTAATTGAAATAAAGCTGAAATTAAATCTAGATATTAGAACTTAAACCAAATAAAAATGTAAAATGTCTTGGCAAATAATGGAAATAATTTACATTAAAGCACTAATTCTAACTGGTAAATAAAAAACTAAGTAAATAAAAATTTAAACTTAAGCTAAAACTGAAACAAAAATAAATTAATCTGAAATAGTAATATAAAAAACTAACACAAATGACAAAAACATACAGTCAAACCAAAAATGATTCAGACACCAGATATAATTTTTGATATTTTTTTACTAGTGGGTGCAGGACACTATAGTTGATTTATGTAAGTGAGGAGAGCAAAATAAAGTAAACTGTGACATATTATACTCCAAAATTCTTCATACAGTGGACTAGCAGTAAAATTTGGGAACAAAAATGTGATTTGACACTTTGAGCTGATCATGTTTTGTTACATACCTTTCTATCAAAGTTATCTGACATTATCAAGATGAATTTGTTCTGACACAGTTTAACTCTGAGTTCTTGTCACATTTTATTACCATTTTCTAAACTGTAGCAAATAAACTGTGATATAATGTGAGAAATGTTGAAGGTGTCTGAATAAATTTTGGTTTGACTGTAACTTTGGAAGCTTGCTTCCACCATAGAATTAAAAACTTAAATTAAATTTAAAAATAAATATTAAATTACATTTAAAAATTCTGAGAAAAAAGTCAAAAGTGTGAGTTTTATGTTGCACAATTCTAAACTGTGAGATAAAGTCAAAATTACCTTTTTTATTTTTTAATTCTGTGGCAGAAACAAACTTCCATACATAACAAAATTAATAAAATTAAACTTAAATTAACAGAATTATTGAAAAATTAAAATAGAAAAATA
>CM077241.1:31763163-31858163 GCA_039654775.1 Spinibarbus caldwelli | reverse complement strand
AATAATCCAGTGAGATTTTAGTTTGCTCCACACAGAGATCTGATCTGATCATCATCAGTCTGTCTGGAATGACATGAAGAAACAGAACAAACTGAGACAGACTCAATCCAGAAGAACTTTTATACAATACAGATCATTTCAAAGCAGCTTCACAGTAATAAACAGCAGAATATCAGTGTCAATGTTGTAAAATTCAGTTATGAAGCTAATGAAATGAGCAGCTCTACAGAAGAGAATCATGTCATTATTCGAATCAGATTCAGTTTTGTTCAGTGTCAGTGCAGTCAAATTGATACTATTACTAAATATTAATTGTCTATAAACCTCAGCTGATCAAACCTAACCCTAAGGCGACATGATTTTGTTCCTCATATTTTCATTTTGTTGGTTTAGTGTGTGAAATATTCCAGAACATATGATGAGAAATATCGTCTGTTTGATCTGAATCGGGCTCATCTCTTCATGTGAGTGTCGTTCTTACCGTTCACCGGAACCATGTGTTAAGTTTCCTTTACTCAGCAAATCTGTCTTCACGTGTGTTTGGTTCTTGATGAGAGTTTGTAGCATCAGTTTGCAGACGCTTATTTCCACCACAGGATAAAAAATATAAAAACAATTTATCTCAGAATTTTTTCTCTCACAATTGCAAGGGTGTAGGTTTGATTTTGGCATTGGTAATGGCAGACAACAGACATTTAATTGTTATTGCTAGAGATAATTCAGTAGTGTCTGATATTGGCAGGATCATGTCATGGCATCTCTACTAAATTTTGCACTCTTGAAAATCATAAGTGATGTCTGACTTTGGAAACTATAGTCCTCTCCTTAAATATGAAGAGCTCAAACAACAGATTAATGAGTTATTCCAAATTTCACTAAAAGCTTATGGATGTAATTATAATATAAGTCAGACACTGAAGTGAGTTGCTGTTTTTGTCTCTTCTGAGGAAGATTCATTCACTTGTTTGTCAATGAACCACACAGAGACATTTTGATCAGATTTATTAAATGTTCATCTGATCTCATTTTGTAAATGACTTTTCTTTCTGTTTTAAAGATGTTTTCTTTGGATTGTTTGACTACTAAAAACAGAATATAGGAAAATATAACTAAATTCATTTGTGTTTCCTGCTAGATAAATTTCACATACAGAAACAAAAATCTGGCTCTAAACCTCTCTTTTCTTTATTCAGAGTTGATCTAGATAAACTATCCAAAGTTCTGTTCATCCCAAAAGCAGAGAAAACTGCATCTTTATATTCATCCTGTGTGTCCTCTTAAGATGAGAATGTTTTACTTTTTTCTTGTTAACCTGGCAACACAGCCCTTATGAAAATAAACCATGGTTTACTCCAAAAAAAAAAAAAAAGAAGAAGAGAAAAAAGAGAAAACATGGTTACTATAGTTAAACCATGCTAACCACAAATTAACAATAGTTTTGTTACACTAACCATAGTTTAACCATACTATTTGTAGTAAAATTTTGGTTATACAAAAACCATAGTTTCTTTCTTTCTTTCTTTCTTTCTTTCTTTCTTTCTTTCTTTGTATTGCTTTTATAACTGTATAGGCCTACTGCCTTAATGGTTTTATGTTTTCTACTGTTTAATAAAAAAAAAAAGAAATCAGAAAAAATGATTTGCAAACCCACACCAAAGTCCTGATCTGAAGCAAACGATTCCCGATCCACGTTTACATTTCACAACTTGCAGTTGTGAGAAAAGTCTAAATTGTGAGATAAATTCACAATTACACTTTTTAGATTTATATTTTGTTGCGGAAACTGCCTTCCATACCAGGCTGAGGTTTGATGTGGTTGAACATTGATTGATTAGAGGCAAAGGTACTTGGACTCTCATTCTGACGGCACCCATTCACTGCAGAGCATCCATTGCTGAGACACTGATGCAGTGACACATTGCTCCAAATCTGATGAAGAAACAAACTCATCCTGATCTCGGATGGCCTGAGAGTGAGCACATTTTGAACACATATATAAATTTTTGGCTGAACTATTCCTTTAAAATCCTTAAAGGAATAATTATAATGGAGTATTGAGCTATAGTTCTAATCCATAATTTCAGGATATTCATTGACAAAAATGTAGGTCAGTGAATTGAGAGAGCAGATACAGTCAGAAGAGAGACATAGGCAGTGATGCTGCAGGCTTTGTGCTGCATCCCAAAAGCTCTGGGTACCATGGAGACGTGAGGCTGCTCAGCATCCCATAGACACACTGGCCAGGTCGCCATGGCAACTACGGCACAGCCCATGTCTCCTCTGATATAAAGCGACAGACTCAACAAATGTAATGTGAAGGGCATGTGTGTGTGTGTGCTTATGCTGCAGATGCACAGGATAATTCCTGCTATTCCATGATTTAATCCACAGCAGAAAGCAGGCGTTTGTCTGAACATGAACACTGTGATAATAATTTCTGATAGTGAATGCTCAGACGTCTGTCTCACATTCATTTGACCTGCTTTCTTTGCAGATTCCAATGAGTTTAATGTGAAAGTCCATTTCTGAGATGGAGAAAAAAATAAATAAAAAGGTAATTGTGACTTTTAATCTCACAATTCAGACTTTTTTTGAGAATTGTGAGATATAAACTCAGAATTGTGAGATAAAGTCAGAATTGTGAGATTTTATCTCATTTATAAACAGCTGTAATAGACGTAAATCCACTAAACGAGGTATTAAATCATTTTCTCTTTAGTCTCATCCCTAGAGATTATAACAGGAGCTGAGCAGATTTACTTTAAACCAGATTTGATTTCATTCTTATGGAGAATAAATGAGTCGCAATCCTGCAAAAGAATACAGAAAACCACATTAAACCAGCAGTGAGAGATGGTTTGAGTTCTGGTTTGGGTATGTGGTTTATCTGGTCAGGATTCATGTGTCAGTTAAGTCATGTTTATTTCTATAATGGTTTATACAAATGATGGAAGCTTGTTTTCACCATGAGAGAAAAATATTAAGAATTATGTTAATAAATAAGTTAATAATTACAATTTTTATCTCACAATTCTAAAAAAATTCTAAATTGGGAGATATAAAATAATTATTAATTACATCTCACAATTCAGTTTTTTTGTTTTGTTTTATTTTGTTTTGTTTCCATCACTGAATAAAAAAATATAAAATGAGTACTTGCAACTTTTTATCTCACAGTTTTATATCTTTCAATTCTGACTTTTTTTTTTTTCTCAGAACTGTCAGAAAAAAAGAATTGTGAGATAAAAAGTAGCAATGACCTTTTTTAATCCTGCGGTGGAAACAAGCCAGTTTGTTTCAAAGCAGCTTCACAGTAATTAACAGGAGATAACAGTGTCATTGTTGTAAGAAACAAACTCTGTTTCAGCTGTAAAGCAGCTCTACTGAAGAAAATAGAGTCATTATTCAGAACAGTTCAGTTTTCTGATCTGCTGCCAGTGCAGTGAAATTCATAATATATTAACTGAATATTAATCGTTATGACCGTTACGGCTGCAGGTCTGTTGATCAGCTGTAGGAAACTGTAAAACAGGCCTTGGAAAGCCCTGAAGCAGAGAGATGCGGTTTCACTGCTGGATCAGAGTTTCTGTGATTCATTCCAGATGATTGTGCTGAAGAATCAGAATCACTTCTGTGAATGTTAGAGCCGATCTTACAGGAACAGCTGAAATATTCACCATCATCAGATCTCTGTCATTTACAGTAAATCCTGAACTGTAAGAGGTGATGATGAGCAGCTCTTCCTCAGCCGTTCAGTGAAATGTTCAGCTGTGTTTCTGCAGTCTGTGCAGTGAAAAGTTCTCTGTGGTTCTGAATTTTTGCTCCAAACCAAAACTATGTTTTATGCTTATGTAACAGTAGACTCATAGTTCTGTCAGCTCTGTGAGTGTGTCAGGACTGTTTTCTTTGGCTATAGACGAGCATCTCAGATGGGTTTCAGCATAGATCTCAATGTCTGATGAGTTTATGTGCTGTGATTTTCACCTGGAGGAAGATAAAACCGGTGAAAATTATGTTTTTCTTTAGATTTCATGTAATTTGTGTGTGTGTGTGTGTGTGTGTGTGAGTCAGTGAGCGTGTGTGTGTGTGTGTGTGTGTGAGTCAGTGAGCGTGTGTGTGTGTGTGTGTGTGTGTGTGTGTGTCATTTGAGGATGTTCAGTCTGTTTGTCGACTCAGCAGGTACTGTATTTTTAGACATAATAATGAATGAGATGGACATATGTATATATGTTTTATTATAGTATTTTATATTGCTATTATTATGCTATATGATAGCATTAGATATTTTTTTTCATGCATCTAAGTTAAAAATGCAGAATAATAATATTTGTGAGATGATAACTGCATGGCAGTTGCTGAATTAAACATGCACTGCAGTCTCAAACATGTATTATTGCACACTGCCTGCATGAACGTGATGAATGATGCATTCACAAATAAACTATATGAGCCACTGCAGTGATTCTCTGTGTGATTCTGACATTGATGTTCATGTGCATTCACTCAATCTGACAGGAAGTGGTCACATGACTGTCAGCAGCTGTAGTGTACTACAGCGTTTCATTGCAGCATGATCTACATGACTGCTAGACGCTTCTTAGCATATTTTTCATGCAACTGGAGTAAAAATCCAAAATACGGCACTCGCTGAATTAAACGCATTAAACACTGGAGTCTAAAACATGTTGCAAATGCAGAAACTGTGCATGCATAAAGATGATGCATGATGCATTCACAAATAAAACCAATGCAATTGAAAAATGACCATTACTAGAAGAGTGTTTGTTCATAACATTAACCTGAGCATTCCCTGTTATTGTATTGATTATAATAACCAAATAAACCTGGACTAGTTGACTGGAGCAGTGTGAGCGAGAGAGAGGTCGCGAGGTCAGATGATTATGGAAGATTTCAGCTGCATTCACATGCTGCACACTGATGCTGGAGATGCGTTTGATTTATTCATGTCACAGAGAAGGTTTGTTCTTATTTCAGTGAGTGGAGGAGGCTGTGTGTGTGTGTGTGTGTGTGTGTGTGTGTGTTTCTGCTCTAAACCTGCAGTGCACGCGTCTCATGAAAGTCTCATTTATTGCTGCGTTTTGCTCTAATCAGCAGGAATTCTCTGGAAAAATGAACACAGCTTGTGAAATGATTTCAGCTGACGGGTTCTTCACTGATGGGTCATGTATGTTGGATTAGACTGCGGTTATTTACAGAAAGATGCAGTGTGGAGCAGAATATGACATCTTTTATTCTTTACTCCATTCAGACCTGTTTCAATTCACCCAAAATCATCCTCCCGTCATCATTTACTTTTCCTCACGTCACTGCAAACTTTCTGTCTTGTGTGGAACAGCAAAAGAAGGTATTTTGAAGAATGCTGGTAATCAAACAGTTTCAGCACTGTTTCTGCAGCACATCTGAACTCAGCGCAGAGTAAGCGCGTCTCGAGTGCGTTCAGCCCGCGGCGGCGTTTATAATTTTAGCAGCTCTGCACAGATGGCCTTGTTTTCCTCGTGTTCAGTGCTGATCGCAAACTCTGTCCCTCTGTGACTTCAGTCTGTTTCTCATGCTCTCTCCTTTAAGAGGAGGAGACCAGGGCAAGTTGTCACATGGTCTGGGATCCAGTATCTCTTAGGTTTTGATTCAGTAGTCCAATTACACAAATACTTGTTTTTCTCCAGCAGTGATTGTCTGTTATCATTTCAAACAAAATCTGGAGTTTTTTGTCAATTCTATTACTAAAATCTGCAACATATTTTAGTTTATGGGAAAACAATCTTTAGATGTTTTAAAGCAAATGTGAGTGGTCTTCTAGGGGCTTGCTATGTGGTTGTTAGGGTGTTCTGGGGGTTGCTATGCAGTTGTTAGGGTGTTCTGTGGGTTGCTATGCATTTGTTGGGGTGTTCTGGGGGTTGCTATGCAATTTTTAGGGTGTTCTAGGGGTTGCTATGCGATTTTTCGGGTGTTCTGGGGGTTGCTATGCATTTGTTGGGGTGTTCTGGGGGTTGCTGTACAATTTTTAGGGTGTTCTGGGGTTGCTATGCATTTGTTGGGGTGTTCTGGGGCTTGATATGCAGTTGTTGGGTTGTTCTGGGGTTGCTATGCGATTTTTAGGGCGTTCTGGGGTTGGTATGCTTTTGTTGGGGTGTTTTGGGGGTTACTATGCGGTTGTTAGGGTATTCTGGGGTTGCTGTGAGGTTGTTAGGGTGCTCTGGGGTTGCTATGCTTTTATTGGGGTGTTTTGGGGGTTGCTATGCAGCTGTTAGGGTGTTCTGGGGGTTGCTAGGGTGTTTTGGGGGTTGCTATGCGGTTGTTAGGGTGTTCTGGGGTTGCTATGTGATTTTTAGGGTGTTCTGGGGGTCGCTATGCGGTTGCTAGGGTGTTCTGGGGGGTTGCTATGTGGTTGTTATTGTGTTCTGGGGGTTGCTATGCAGTTGTTAGGGTGTTCTGGGGTTGCTATGTGATTTTTAGGGTGTTCTGGGGGTTGCTATGTGGTAGTTAGGGTGTTCTGGGGGGGTCGCTATGTGGTTGTTAGGGTGTTCTGGGGGTTTGCTATGTGGTTGTTAGGGTGTTCTGGGGGGTTGCTATGTGGTTGTTAGTGTGTTCTGGGGGTTGCTATGCAGTTGTTAGGGTGTTCTGGGGTTGCTATGTGATTTTTAGGGTGTTCTGGGGGTCGCTATGTGGTAGTTAGGGTGTTCTGGGGGGGTCGCTATGTGGTTGTTAGGGTGTTCTGGGGGTTTGCTATGTGGTTGTTAGAGTGTTCTGGGGGTTGCTTTGCAGTTTTTAGGGTGTCCTGAATTTGCTGTGCAGTTGCTAGGGTCGTTTCCAGGACGTTGTTGATCTGGTATCAGGCCGGTTGTTGATGGGTGGGTCAGTGTCTGTAATGAGGGCAGTGTGTTTCCATTGATTGACCGCTGTGTGTTTGGTTGTTTCAGCGAGCAGAGCATCTGTCAGGCCCGCGCCTCTGTTATGGTCTATGATGACACCAGCAAAAAATGGGTGCCGATCAAACCGGGTCAGCAGGGCTTCAGCCGCATCAACATCTACCACAACACGAGCAACAACACCTTCCGTGTGGTGGGGGTCAAACTGCAGGACCAGCAGGTGCGTCTGATCGTCTAACACAATTAACTATCAGACTCCACACTAACCAACCAGATCATTACCAGAAATCACAGCCAGCTGCATAAACATAGCCACCATGTTAAGACTATGTCTGAAGAAATTTGACCAACTAGCAGTTAGCCAAGAGGTAATCAGTCTTACTTTTCTGACTCAAATTGGGCCAGTCTAGCTTTTTGTAATGGACTTTAAAGGGGGCATAACACACTCAGTTTCACCCAATCTCATGTTAATCTTGAGTACCTATAGAGTAGTACTGCATCCTTCATATCTCCAAAAAGTCTTTAGTTTTATCATATTTATAAAAGAAAGATACAGCTTTACGATTCTCTCCGAAAAAAGCCGAGCTTCTGGAGGCGTGTCGTGGGCGGAGCTAAAGAGTGACGAGCACTTGAGCGCCGATTGCGAACAAAACATACATTTGATGCCGTTTCACTTACCATCTGCAGTTCTGAATCATGAGCAGGATCTTTTATAGCTGGGACCGCTCCATCTTTCAGTATCAAACAAAGTGCAAATCTAGCATCGAACTGGACCCTGATTATAAAACGTTTGTCAACAAACACACTTGTGAAACTCCATTGCTGCTCCGAAAAACTGCATGAACAAAGTTATCTTTCCCTTACAACTAGGGGTGCATGATAAATATCGGTCGATAATTAATGCGCATCTTGTCAATAAAGCTGGTTCTCTAATCAGCGGTAAATTCCAACACGTGCGTGATTTCACATTGAGCAGCATTTACTACACAGGGCCGTTGTTCACTGACAAACTGCGCAAATCCATGTTCATTATCAGCGTGGTTTTGCGCAACTTGTCAGTGAACAACGTCTCTGTGTAGTAAATGCTGCTCAATGTGAAATCACGCACGTGTTGGAATTTACCGCTGATTAGAGAACCAGCTTTATTGACAAGATGCGCATTAATTATCGACCGATATTTATCGTGCACCCCTACTTACAACCAAAAACACACTTCTTTAGAGACAGTCTTCCCGAGCGAGTCCCGTGCAGTGCTGTCAGATGAAGCGTGTTGATGGGCGGTCTCGCTCTGGTCGATGCATTACGCGGGCACGCTCTTCCGGGAGAAATGCCCATATAAGGAGTTCCACCCTCATTTATGTCAGCAAGAGCCACGATTGAAAAAAACTTTCCGAAACTTGTACGAACCCGGAAGGAAGATTTTTGGCACAGAAATACTCTGTCATACTTCCAAATTGTTTTTTGAAACTTTGGCCATGCTTGTCATGAGAATCCAACTCTTTAACAGTGTAAATAACTCTGAATGCAGCCCCCCCCCCCCCCCCCCCCCCCTTCAATAAGTTATGACTAGTCTTTAAGAAAACAAGTTAGATGACAAAATTTTTAAGACTAGTCTAAGCAGTTTATGCAGCCGGCCAGCATTTATGTCAAAATTGACTTACGTCTGTGCAAGTCAAGTCACATTCATTTCTATAGCATTTTTGTTTCAAAGCAGCTTCACAGTGTTAAACAGGAAAATAACTGTTAATGTTGCAAAATTAATCAGTTATGACACTAATTAACTACAGAAGACAATAGTGTCATTATTCAGATCAACTCAGTTCAAGTTTTGTTCTCATCTGAGCACAAAAGAAGATTGTTTGAAAAAATGTCTCTTTCTAATAAGAATAAAAACAAATATTTTGTATCTTTTAAACATTAAAATAGTGCAGTACTAAGGCAAGATGCAAAACCACTGTTTTTTCATGCTCTGCTCCCATTTTGCTTCCATATCATGTCTGTTCTTTTAGACTAGTGGAAAGAAAACATCCAAAATACACATTTAAGTGTTTCTTTGTATTGTACTTTATTTATTTGCATCTGTAGATTTCAATCTTTAGAGTTTTTTCTCTTACAAACACCAAATTATATAATTTAAATTTGCCATTTTCTACACTAGTTTGAACATATCTAATCAGTTTGGGTAATACAGTACATTTTCATTTTCATTTTGCAACTCATAAAGCTTTAAAATATGTTTTTAATTTGCATATTAAAACTAGTATAGAAAATGGCTAATTTAAATTATATAATTGAATTTTCATTTTGCACTAAATGTTGCACATATGAATGGGAAAATGTAAATTTAAATACAGAAATACATTGTCATTTTACATATTGCATTTCCATTTTGCATATTATATTTCAAACTGAATTTTGCTACACATATGCTTCCATAAAAAACACGGTGAAAATGAGTTTGTTTTCTGTCTGTTGACAGCATTTTCTGATTTATGCAGCAATAAAAAGAGAAATCCAGAATCCCCTCTGGAAAATCCTTTAACTCTGATATAACAACAAAATCAGACAAGAATTATGAACCTGACTTTATCTGAAGCTCAGATTTATGTTCTGGAAATGTATGCAAATGGGTGCATATTTAATTAGACTGTGCCTCATTTGCATATTCAAACAACATTGCAGAAAACTTGTAATACAAATAAAAAATGTTTGCAATTCTGAATGTAATCAGTCCACTGGTGAAGATTAGTGATATCGGTTACTCACCTGTAACATAATAAACACTCATTATCATTTTGAGGAGAAAATTCCTTACATACATGATCAGCACAAATATCACTCATTCACTGATTCTCACTGAAGAGCCTGATCACACGCTGACCTCTGACCTCTGACCTCAGGTGGTCATCAACTACTCCATCGTGAAGGGTCTGAAGTATAATCAGGCCACTCCCACCTTCCATCAGTGGCGTGACGCGCGGCAGGTGTACGGACTCAACTTCGCCAGCAAAGAGGAGGCCACCACCTTCTCCAACGCCATGCTGTTCGCCCTCAACGTGCTCAGCAGCCAGGACGCAGGTCAACACAGCAATCAGAAACCACCACAGTTGACATGAAGAAAATACTCACTGTACTCTTACATAAGATCACACAGATTATTATTAATAATAAGAGTGCTTTCTGTGTGTCAGATGGACTGAGGCTTGTTTCGCAATGGAATAAAAAAAAGGTAGCTGCAACATTTTATCTCTCAATTTGGACATTTTTTTCTAAGATTTGTGAGCTTACATCTCACAATTCTACATTTATATCTCACAGTTTGGGTCAGAATTCTGAGTTTATGTTTTGCACACAGTAATTTGAAAAATAAAACATCAGAATTGAGATAAAAGTTGCAATTACCTTTTTTATTTTTATTTTTTGTTCATCCCATTGCGGAAACCTGAAGGTGTTCAGAGTTCATCTGTATATTCATCAGTCCATCAGAGTCATTTCAGAATTATTACACTATGATGGACACAGACAGGGAGCAGAGGCGGACACTAGTGAAGTATTGTTACATTGCTCAAGTAAATTTAAAAAGTATCTGTAGTTTATCAGAGTGTTTTCTTTGGAAAACTTTTACTTCACTACATTCTAAACCATAATGTTGTACTTTTTACTGCACTACATTTTATAAATAGAAGTTGTTGTTTTTTACCTTTAATACTTAAGAACATTAAAAATGTAGTTCTTTCTTGTACTCAAGTAAATTTTTGAATTACTTTGACTTGAGTAAAAGTAAGAAAGTAATAGATTTCTAATGTAATTAAGTATTAAATGATATTTAATATGAAATGTAGTGCAGTAAAAAGTACAATATTATGCTTTGGGATGTTGTGAAGTAAAGTTTTCTAAAGAAAAACACTGATAAAGTACAGACACTTGAAAAGTACTTTTAAAGCAGAGTAAAAATACTTCACTACTGTCTGCCTCCAATTAATACTAAGAGTGTTTTCTGTGTGTCAGATGGACTGAGGCTTGTTTCACAATGGAATAAAAAAAAGGCAATTGCAACATTGTATCTCTTAATTCAGTTTATATCTTACAATTTTACATTTATATATCACAGTTTGGACTTTCTGGGTCAGAATTCTGAGTTTATATCTTGCATATGGTAATTTGGAGAAGAAGACATCAGAATTGAGATAGAAGTTGCAATTACTTTTTATTATTATTATTATTATTATTATTATTATTATTATTATTATTATTATTATTATTTTTGTTTTTTCATCCCATAGCAGAAACGTAGAGGTGTTCAGAGTTCATCTGTATATTTAGTCCATCAGAGTCATTTCAGAGGCATTTCACTGTGACAGACATAGACAGAGACTGATTGAGACACCTGAGATCTGGACAGCTCTGATGGCCACAGACACACTGACCGCTCATGATAGACTCAATGAACAGCAGCTCCGGTCTGATATTCAGAGCAGTTAGGCTTCTTTAAGATAAGCATTTATCTTCATACAGGTTTATGTTATATATATGAAGGTGTATTATACACTACCGGACAAAAGTTTGGAATAATTCTGGTATTTTAATGTTTCTTAAAGAAGTCTCTTCTGCTCAGCAAGGCTGTATTTATTTGATAAAAAAATACAGTATACATTGTGAAATAGTTTTGTAATTTAAAACAGCTGTTTTCTATGTGAATATCTGTTAAAATGCAATTTATTTCTGTGATGCGCAGCTGAATTTTCAGCATCATTACTCCAGTCTTCAGTGTCACATGATCCTTCAGAAATCATTCTAATATACTGATTTGCTGCTCAAGAAACATTTCTGATTATTATCAATGTTGAAAACAGTTGTGCTGCACAATATTTTTGAGGAAACTGTTATACATTTTATTTTTCAGGATTCACAGATGAATAGAAAGTTCAAAAGAACAGCATTTATTTGAAATAGAAATCTACTGTAACATTATAAATGTCTTTACTGACACTTTTGATCAATTTAATGTGTCCTTGATTAATAAAAGTGTTCATTTTTTACTGACACTAAACTTTTGAATGGTAGTGTTTCATGGTTTTCACAAAAATATGAAGCAGCACAACTGTTTTCAACATTGATAACAATCACAATAAATAATAAATTACTTAATAAATGACATTTTACAATATATTTACATAGAAAACTGTCATTAGACACTGATAATGAAAATAAATATAGGGAATATGCACATGCATGCATCGCGTCACACATTTACACAGACAGCACATCTAGAGCGGTTTATCTGGCTGTTTAGCAGCAGTAAGCTGAAGGTTTGAAGGTTTCCAGTGAGTCTTGAGGAGCGTGATGTCACACACACACACACACTCACAGAAACGCGAGCTGGTTCGCAGCTGTCAGCCTGCTGTCGTCAGGCAGGTGTGTGTTACGGGCGTCAGAAACCGGAGCTGCGGTCAGCAGGTAGAGAACAGCAGGATGTGATGAGGCTCAGGTGAGATGATCACAGACTGGATCTGCCAGTGTTTCTGCGTCTGCCACAGCCGCTTCGTCCTCTTCAGCATGTCCTGTACGTACACACACTACACCTCTGTCTCTGTCTCTGTCTCTGTCTCTGTTGGTTTTCTTCTCTTCTAGTTCTCAGAGATCATCAGGCTGTTTCAGGGTTTGTGTTTCTCATATATGAAGGATTGTGCTGGATATGCATGTGTGCTTTAGACATGGACATTACTCCTCCTTTTTATTATTCTAAGATGCATATCACTAAACTGCAGAAAACTCAAAAACAAAATTTCACTGTAAATTCACTGTGTTCAGTTTGGGATATTTTATAGAAGCATTGCATTTCATATTAACAGTTTTATGTGTTTGTGAAATATAATTAGGTCTGTAGCATCTTAAACTAGTGCTGCAAAAAAGTATTGTTGTCTTAGATTAAGCTACTTTTTTAGATACAAAATGATGAGATTTCTTGTTTTCTTACAAAAAATTGCAATTAATTGAAGTTTAAAATAAGCAAGCAAGCATGTATAATTGTCATGCGTTATATAGCACATTTCACACACTGTGGTAATTCAAAGTGCTTTACATAAAAAGCAATTGATTTTAATGTTTAAAACAGTTGAGAATAAAAAGAAAAGAATACATAAAATAAGAACAAATATCTGCCAGTGGGCTCAGAAAAATAATCTTGTCTCCCCTTTGAATTAAGTTGATTTTTCTGAGCCCATTGGCAGATATTTGTTCTTTTTATGTTTTATTTATTTCTTATTTTCTTATTTTATTTTATTTTATTTTTTAAATTAATTAATTAATTTATTATTTTTGAACACAAACCTGTTCTGTGTGGTTTTTAGAGCATTGTTATTTAGTTGTTAAGGTGTTTTCTTCCTGTCTGATGTGAAGAGTCTGTGAGATCTGGGTTAGAGGCACTCGTACTAGTGATGGTTGACTTAGTAAACACTACTAATTAGTGTGCATCAGACAGACAGAGAGCACTGGTTCACTAACTAGTCAGAGATTACAGGAACTGTTAGTGACCAATGCAAACAGATTTCTGCATGTTTGTTCATTTCTATCTGATGTGATCCTGACCAGTCGTTACGATGAAGCGTTCTGGTGGCTTTAGTTCATTAGTTGTTTGTTTGCATGCAATTTCAGATTCAAACTATTCAGAAGCACCAGAGATAACACTTCAAATCAAGTCACCTTTCTTTCTATAGCACTTTATACACTACAGATTGTGTCGAAGCAGCTTGACAGGGATAAACAGGAAAATAATGATTCAGTGATGGTTCAGAGATTAATTCAGAGTTCAGTGTTGATTCAGTTTGTTCAAAAACTGTGCAAAGATCATTAATTGTGACAGTAGTTCAGTTTAGCTGTAAACCAGGTCTGGAGAAAACAGCGATCAGCATCAGCTCCATTCATCTTCTGAGAGCTTAAACAAACACTAGTGTGTGTGTGTGTGTGTGTGTGTGTGTGTGTGTGTGTGTGTGTGTGTGTGTGTGTGTGAGTGATGGGTTCAGGTTCCAGTGTTTTCGTGAAACCTGATTCTGAGGAATGGTTGTGTTATAGAGGTGTTACAATATTTACTGTGTTGATGACAGAGGATCTGCTCCAGATGACATGAGCTTTACGTTTATAGTCCTGATGAGCTGCGGTCACTGACGGACTCACTGGACACTCGTTCCGGATCACTGACACATTCACTGCTGTTTTCATGCCTCGCAAACGTGTTTCTGTCATGAACTCTGCAGTTAAAGTGAACTGAGCAGCTGACATACATTAGCAGTCAGATGAATGGAGTCTTTCAGATTTTGATTAAAGATTTGATCAGAAATACAGTAAAAACAGTAAAATTGTGAAATATTATTACAGTCTCAAATAGCTGCTGTCTATGTGAATATCTGTTAAACTGTAATTTATTTCTGTGATGCGCAGCTGAATTTTCAGCATCATTACTCCAGTCTTCAGTGTCACATGATCCTTCAGAAATCATTCTAATATTCTGATTTACTGCTCAAGAAACATTTCTGATTATTATCAATGTTGAAAATGCTGAAAAGATGTTTTACAGAACAAAATTAATACTTTTATTAATCAAGGACATATTAAATTGAAGTGTCAGTAAAGACATTTCTAATGTTACAGTGGATTTCTGTTTCAAATAAATGCTGTTCTTTTGAACTTTCTATTCATCTGTGAATCCTGAAAAATAAAATGTATCACAGTTTCCACAAAAATATTGAGCAGCACAACTGTTTTCAACATTGATAATAATCAGAAGCATTATTAATACTTGAGCACCAATAACAACTAATTATTCCAAATGTTTGAGTAGTAGTGTATGTGATAATGAACACATTAGTGACTAGTACAGTATGTCATTCAGATCAGTATATAGCTGTTGTTTTATCCTTGAAGTGTCAGTCTGAACTGAGCACCTGTAATGAATCTGACTGAGTTCTGATGTGTTTCATGTCATTAGAGTGACTCTGCAGCAGAAGTGCATCTATATTTTGTTCCTGATGCTCACGAGGTGTTGTCTGTGACGCTTGTGATCCTTCTAGTGTGAATTTGGACTCGTCACATTTCTAAAATTGAGTTTGCACCCTTTATTTAGGAGCCTGATTATGTGGCATATGAGCATGTTTTTGTTTTTAACTGATAGAAACAGCTTGACTAGAGCTTTTATTTATTATGCATGTGTTATGAATATACATACATACATATGTTTGCTGCTCAAAAAACATTTATTGTTATTATTATGTTGAAAACAGCTGAGTAGAATTTTTTCAGGTTTCTTTGATGAATAGAAAGTTCAGAAGAACAGCATTTATCTGTAATAAAAATCTTTTGTAACATTATAAATGTCTTTATCATCACTTTTGATCAATTTAAAGCATCCTTGCTAAATAAAAGTATTAATTTCTATTATTTCTTTCCCAAAAAATAAAATAAAACATTATACAGACTCCAAGATTTTGAATGGTATAGTGTATAATGTTACAAAATCTTTTTATTTCAGATAAATGCTGATCTTTGGATCTTTCTGTTCATCAAAGAATTCTGAAAAAATATGCTCAACTGCTTTAAATATTGATAATGATAATAATAATAATAATAATAATAATAATAATAATAATATGTTTCTTGAGCAGCAAATCAGCATATTAGAATGATTTCTGAAGGATCATGTGACACTGAAGACTGGAGTAATGATGCTGAAAATTCAGCTTTGATCACAGAAATAAATTACAGTTTAACAGATATTCACATAGAAAACAGTGATTTTAAATAGTAAAAATATTTCAGAATTGTACTGTTTTTGCTGTACTTTGGATCAAATAAATGCAGGCTTGGTGAGCAGAAGAGATTTCTATAAAAAACATTAAAAATCTTACTGTTCAAAAAATGTTGACTGCTAGTTTATCGTGCAAAGTTTTTGTTTACAAAGGCATTTTGTGGATTTTGAGTAAAAATTAATGTAGATTTCCAGAATATCATCTTTTATTTTGATTGATTGATTCATTCTTGACAGGTTTGATGAAAAGCACACACACACACACACACTGAATCTGTGACACACATGCTGTTGCTGTCATATTCCTCAAAGTGTTCATGGTCTCTTTCAGGTCCAGCTGTTCAGCGTCAAGTCCAGAACGGGCCGAGTTCAGAAGAGCTGGAGGTCCAGAGACGGTGAGCCACGCAAACACACACACTGCTGTAATATCTCACTATAAATGACCAGCTCACGCTGTGTAAATCACATTCACACACATCGAGTCTTCAGCTAGATCACAATAAAGAACAGAGCTTTGTTCAGAATAACATATATTCACCATACTGCTCTCAATGCAATATGGACTCCGTCTTATCAGCATTGAAAACTGTTGTGCTGCACAATATTTTTGTGGAAACTGTGATGCATTTTATTTTTCAGGATTCACAGATGAACAGAAAGTTCAAAAGAACAGCATTTATTTGAAATAGAAATCTTTTGTTACATTATAAATGTCTTTACTGACACTTTTGATCAGTTAATGCGTCCTTGATGAATAAAAGCATTAATTTCCGCTAATATATGAAGCAGCACAGCTGTGATGCAGTCAGTTCTGTCAGTGAAACCTCTGCTGGTCACAGCAGCTGTGTGATGAAGCGTTTCTTGGCTGTGGATGTGTTGTGTCAGCTGTTCTGCTGTCCCATCATGCATCTGGAAAACTCCATTTCCACTGTGCAGCTCTCATACGCTTCCCGCATCAAGAAACTCAAGAGCATCCGATGGATTCCCATCACATCCCATACCTGACGCTGTCAGACTCTTTATTAGATCAGACATGAAACACGGCACCATGTTCCCCAAAAAAACACTACCAGTTATAAGTTTTTGAACAGTAAGATTTGTAATGTTTTGTACAGCAAAAACAGTAACATTTTGAAATATTTGTACTATTTAAAACAGCTGTTTTTTATGTGAATATCTGTTCAACTGCATCATTACTCCAGTCTTCAGTGTCACATGATCTTCAGAAATCATTCTAATATTCTGATTTACTGCTCAAGAAACATTTCTGATTATTATCAATGTTGAAAACAGTTGAGTACATTTTTTTTTTCAGGATTCTTTGATGAATAGAAAGATCCAAAGATCAGCATTTATCTGAAATAAAAAGCTTTTGTAACATTATACACGGGGGGGGATTATAGAAATTAATACTTTTATTTAGCAAGGATGCTTTAAATTGATCAAAAGTGATGATAAAGATATTTATAATGTTAGAAAAGATTTCTATTACAGATAAATGCTGTTTTTCTGAACTTTCTATTCACCTGAAAAAATTCTACACAGCTGTTTTCAACATAATAATAATAATAATAATTGTTTCTTGAGCAGTAAATCAGCATATTAGAATGATTTCTGAAGGATCACGTGACACTGAAGACTGGAGTAATGATGTTGAAAATTCAGCTGTGCATCACAGAAATAAAATAATAAATTACATTTTAACAGATATTCACATAGAAAACAGCTGTTTTAAATTACAAAACTATTTCATAATTTTTACAGCATTTTTGATCAAATAAATGCGGCTTTGGTGAGCAGAAGAGACTCTTTCGGAAACACTGAACCTCTTGACCATTAGTGTGTGAGTGAGGTCTGTGTGCAGTGCATGATGGGTATGTGAGTGTGTGTTTATGTGTGTATTTAATCTCTGCAGGCAAATGGAAATGCAGCAGCAGCAGCAGCAGATGCAGGCACATATTGAGCGGGAGAGACGATCGTCTAACTCAGGTCAGACACGACTGAAACTGATGAACATTAGCACTGTTATTGATCTGAATAATAACAGAGCTGCTTTACAGCTGAAACTGATGAATTTTGCATCATTAACTCTATATAGTAATGAGTGATGTTTGTGTTTGATCCTCAGGTTCCCCGTTTCAGGGTCACCCCGCAGTGCTCTCTGTAGCTCCTCCCACTGTGGCTCCACCTCCTCTGTCATTGGGTGGTCCCTGCCCCCCTCCTCCTCCCCCACCCGGGCCACCGCCCCCTTCGGCTGGAGCCCCGCCCCCTCCTCCGCCTCCTCTACCTGTGGGCGGGTACGGAGGCCACGCCCAGGATGATAACCACGCCCCCACAGGTCTCGCAGCCATGATCGCCGGAGCCAAACTGCGGCGCGTGCAAAGGGTGTGAAATCATTCATCGTTCATGGTTCCAGAAGTGTTTTTACATTCATTTTTCCCATAAAAAGTCTTCGTTTGAGAGTTATAATCCATAAACCAAACCAGTCAGCTACAAGGAGAATCACCACATTACACCACAGTGGTGGCCAAAATGACTAGAACACTAGTATTTTCAGCATTCTTTAGTTGCTGAAAATACTAGTGTTCTAATCATTTTGGCCACCACTTTATCTGTAGAACAATATATGCTAGGTTTATTGCAAAATATGCATATAATACACAAATATTGAAATAATTTAAGACTTGGTTACGTCATTCGCGGTGCTTCATGATAGCGGGCGGAGCTCTTTTGCGCGTTTGCTCACCGCAACTCTCTGATTGGTGGAATTTTCTATGTAGTTTTTTTTTTTTTTTGACAAATTTTCTACAGATTTAGCTGTTAAATGCAGTTATTTTAAAAATAAGTTGAGTTAACGTGAACACATGGTTTCAAGGAAAGCATATACCATCAAATAACAACCTTTTCACAGTAGATCTGTCTTTAATGGTTTATAAGTTATAGTTAAAAATCCCTATGGAGAACATAAATGGAGTTTTCCTTCTGAAACCGACTCTGTGAACGAACCCAAACCAAAGATGTTTAGCTGAATCACTTCAGCAGTTCATACTGGCTGCAAACATGATTAAAATCCCCATAATTTATAATAAAAAATATTCACTGAAAATGTCGTATTGAGTCACTTCTACTACACAAAAATGAAGGTTAAGAACCTTTAAAATCCATGGAACCACTTAAGGTTCATTATAGTGAAAAAGAGGTTCTTCAGATGATTAAAATGTTCAGAAATAAATGGTTCTGATCTCTACAAGGTTCTTTAGGGGCCAAAAATAGATCTTCTATGGCATCACTGTAAAAACACACATCTGGAGCCTTTATTTTGAGAATCATCGATTCATTACACTGATTCAGATTGTGAGTTTGAGATTGTCAGCGAGTTTCTTTTTGACTGATTCGTTTTAAGGAATCGTTTGGAGAGTCATTTGTTCATGATTCAGACTCCACTGTTCACAATGAACACTCTTAAAAATAAAACTACTTCATTGGCACTGATGGATGCTTGAAGAACCTTTAACATTTATGGTATTTTTCAATTGCACAAAAGATTCTTTATAGTGAAAATGGTTCTTCTGTGGCATCGTTGTGAAAATCCTTTATAGATGCTTTATTTTTAAGAGTAAACAATCTCCAAAAACACTTTCTTACATTTCACATGGAAAATGCACACTAAAAACATCCCCAAAGATGCAAATAATATCAATGAAAGCAGCTCCAAACTGTAAGTGTGTGAGTCAGATAATCAGATCATGTGTTTGTGTTGATGTTTGTCTGCAGCCGGAGGAAAACTCTGCATCCGGAGCCAAAAACGAAGCCAACCGGACCAGCGGCGGAAGCGGAGGCCTGATGGAGGAGATGAACGCTCTGCTCGCTCGCAGGTCAGAGACATGCAGTCATAACACACACTGAGAATAAATACACATTAATAAACACACGCTTTACTTCTCATCACAGACGGAAAGCAGCAGATGAGAAGAAGGACGGAGAAAGCCAAAACGTGAGTGCAGAGCCGATGCGTGTTTGCTCTCTTAATGTTTATCTGATAATTGTGATTGATTTTTGATTTGATTTTTTTAAGTTTATTTATATGGCACATTTCACACACAATGGTAATTCAAAGTGCTTTACATAAAACGAATTCAAATAATCATAGAAAATAATCACAACAATAAAAACAAGGGATTACATTTTTTTTTAATGATTTAAAAATTTATTTAAAATGATTCTACATAAAAAAAAACATTTATGTTTATCAAAGATTTGATACAGATACACATTACTGATCTGAATGATACATGATACAGACAATAAATGAAACACACATTTCGTGTCGCGGGTAAAAACGTATCTTGATTTAAGGATGTTTAGATGGTTGCACCGGAAAACAAGACTAAATACTGAGGAAGAACATGAGTTTTGACATTGCTGAAGATCTGAACGTGAGAGAGTGAAGAATCTAAGACATAAATATTAATATTGTAACTTGCAGTGTAAAATAAAATAATTATTAGGCCTATAATTATCATATTTATTTTTTTATTTGACAGGACATTTGTAAGAGTTTACAACAGTAATATATTTATATTTTCATTTTAGAGTTAAAACAGTAATAATAATGCCTATATATGTGCAGCCTTGTATATACAGTCAAACCAAAATACACCTTCAACATTTCTCACATTATCACAGTTTATTCACTATAGTTTAGAAAATGGTAATAAAATATGACCATAACTCAGAGTTAAACTGTGTCAGAACAAATTCATCTTGATAATGTCAGATAACTTTGATAGAAAGGTATGTAATAAAACATGATCAGGTCAAAGTGTCAAATCACATTTTTGTTCTCAAATTTTACTGCTAGTCCACTGTATGAAGAATTTCTGGGTATAATATGTCACAGTTTACTTTATTTTGCTCTCCTCACTTACATTAATCAACTATAGTGTCCTGCACACACTAGTAAAAAAATATCAAAAATTATATCTGGTGTCTGAATCATTTTTGGTTTGACTGTATATAAATATTTTTACAATCAAAATAAAACACTTAATGAAAAATCTGAAACTATTTAGTGTTCACTTGCATTTATTGTGCACTTTGAGTAAATATTAGACGTCTAAAGACAGAGGAGTGTGAATCAGTGTTGTTTTCTGTGAATGATTCTAATGTTTTTCAGGATGATTCTGCGTCTCGTGGACAGAACGCCGCAGGTATGGCACTGTGTTTATGATGTTCATCTAGATGAGAGCGCTGCAGTAAATGCACGTGTTTATCAGGCTAATATCGATGGTAAGGTCAGGTTTGGTGTGTGTCGTCCTGCAGATGGAGTGAAGAAGCCATGGGACCGAGCGAATTCAGCCGAGAGGTCATCACTGGTGTCCAGGTCAGAAACACACCTCCAATCACAGCCAGCAAACCAGATTCAGTCTCACTTCAGCGACAGCACAAACATACTGGATTCATAATGGACTTAAAGGATAGTTCACCCAAACATCAGCATTCTCTCAACATTTACTCGAGTTTTTCTGAGTTATGCTGTTGAACACAAAAGAAGATATTTTGAAGAATTTTGGGGAACACACAGTTTCTGGTCTCCATTGACTTCTATAGTCATTTTTTTTCATACTTTGGAAGTCAGTGGCTGTCATCTTTTACCAGAATTCTTCAAAATATCTTCTTTTGTGTTTAACAGCTGAAAGGGGGAAAGGGGGGGGGGGGGGGGAAGTGGTGTGTGGCCAAGTATAGTGACCCATACTCGGAATTTGTGCTCTGCATTTAACCCATTCAAGTGCACACACACAGTAGTGCACATACACCTGGAGCAGTGGGCAGCCAATGCTGCGGCGCCCGGGGAGCAGTTGGGGGTTTGGTGCCTTGCTCAAGGGTCTCACCTCAGTCGTGGTATTCCCTGCCGGACCCGAGACTCGAACCGTTACAAGCCCAACTCTCTATCCATTAGGCCACGACTGCCCCTCCACTAGATGACACTAGATGAGATCATTTTTGTTTGAACTGTCCATTTAAGTATTAGAAGTAAAAAGTAAAAGAGCTGCAAATGAGCAAACTTTATATTTTATTACCAGAACGTATTATATACACTATCAAAACAATATACTAAAATACCAATTTAACATAAAAACACTGTCCACTGCTGGAAAGAAAGCTGCAAAAACTTTACAAATGGATCATCTTCAGTGTGTTTGAGATGCTGAATCATGTGATCCGTTATGATGATATGATATATGGTTATATTGTGATTAATGCAGTGATTGTGTCCGTCTTTAGGGTTCGACCCGTGGGAAGCATCAGCGACTCAGACGCCTTAGACTTCGACAGAATGAAACAGGTAAAGATGATCCGTATTTTAGCATCAATAAGATACTATTATAGGTTTTATTAATATACTAACATTTTATTTTTAGTTAATAGTTTAGTAATTAAGTTGCATTTTTGTCATTTTAAGTAGTTTTTAGTTTTTGTTTATATATATTATATAATATATATTTTATTCTATATTCTATTTTAATTTGATGTTTTTTTTATACTTTCAATGTTAGTTTTCATTGTAGTTGACTGTAATAACCCTTTTTGATGTTTTAATTGACAGGAAATCTTGGAAGAAGTGGTTCGTGAATTGCACAAGGTGAAGGACGAGATCATTGACGGTATGTTGTGCTGGTTTATTCTCCGGTCGCTCAAACAGCAGATCACGACGCCTGCGACACAAAGGTCATGGGTTCGATTCACAGGGAACACAAGAAGTGATGCAATGAAAAAAAATAAATAAATGAAAAATGTCAAATAAAAGCATCTGCCAAATGCATAAATGTAAACAAACATGTGACAACTTGCCCCGGTCTGTGAGTAGATTTCAGAGCCTCTCGTTCTGATGCCTGTCAGTGTGTTGTTATGTTCTGTATTGTGTAATGCACTCCTGCAATCATAGTTTCAGACTCTAACGACTGTGTTCTGCTTTATTTCCAGCCATTAGACATGAACTCAGTAGAATCAGCACCACATAATGTCCATCTCCTCCGGGAGCCCAAGCCCTGCAGATCCTGCTGTACGTTACAGCCGTATTAAAGCGCACGGACGGATGGACAGCGTCGTTTTAACACGTCTGCAACGTCGAGGAATGATGAAGGAAGGACACTTGCACTGATCTTACTGTTTCTGGTGTACGTTCATTTTGGTGGCAGTCTTTTCAAAGTCTTTTGCAGAAACCCAAGAAAATAGAACAAACATCTGGAGTCCTTTTGATTTGTCTGCATTATTATTATTATTGTTATTTTTATTATTATTATAGGTGTAGTTGTAGTTGTGTTTTCATGTAGGTAGAGGTAGACTTAGGAATTAATAATAATAATAATAATGATGATAATAATGATATCATTGCACATCACTTCAGCGTTAGCCTTTTATATTTTTATTCTTTTAATTTTCCTTCAAATTCATCATGAGCTCATTACCTCTGTTTTTTAAGAGTTTTTTTTTATCCTTTTTGCCATAAATGTGTATTTAATCACTGAAGGAGGGTTTTTTAATGCGTTTGACGATGCGTAGGCTATTCTTGAGTTATTATCTAATGAACAAACATCACACACACCAGAGTATTTGTGATCATGTTGTTAATAAAATGTTTATTGGCTGCGAGGACATGGTGAAGTGTTGATCTGTTTTATGATTTCTCTTTTTGACCAAGTGCTTCCTGGTTTGAAAAAAAAAATAATAATAAAAGATATACATGATGTTTAAAAAGAAGTGAAATAAACTGTGAAGGATGTGTTGGATGACGGAGCCGGTGTGTTTAATCTGCTCGTGTGAGTATTTCAGCTCTTCATATGGAGAATAATGTCAAATTAAAGCCTTTCAAACACAAATCAGATCTGTCTTGTGAAGCCCAAGCAAATGACAGATTCACAGGAACACGCTCATATATGAGCTATTAATAAATTCTTAAATTCTCTATTTACAGAAAACCTGATGAAGGCTTTCTGGTGACATTTTCAGAGAAAAAAAAAACAGACTAACATATTATCATCATAATCATATTTTAATAAGTCTTTTATATTTTAATTTTATTTCATGTTTTAATTTAATTCATGTTAATATACAAGGTGTAAATTGGGATTTCAAAATAATTACATAAAATAATATATTAATTATAGGAGTCTCTGGTGACATTTATTTTCAGTTTAGAAATCTTATTTATATTCATTTTTAAATATTCAAACAACTTACCATATTATTATAATAATAATTATTAATTACATTAATAATAATTCAATTTTAAAAATTAATAATAATACTAATAATAATAACCTAAGCACAATAAACACATTAAAAAGTAAAAACAACACACACAAAATAATACATTAATAAATCAATAAGAATTTCTAGTGATATTTATTTTCAGTTTAGAAATAACTTGAATGAGGAAAAACTGACAAACATATATATATATATATATATATATATATATATATATATATATATATATATATATATATAACTAAATCACAATCAAAGTCACATTTTGTGTAATTAAATTCAGTGAAAATAAAATAATGACATATATTAAAAACACATAAAATAACACAATATATGAGTAAGGTGCCATTTATTCTCAATTTAGAAATTTACAAATATCACACGAGGAAAAACCAACCAACATTAAAAACTAAATCAAAACAATCAAGATTATTACAATCATTTCAATATAGACACTGAAAAATAAAAACAACCCACATATAATCATATTTTATTATATTCAGACAACATACATATTAATTTACAGTGAAATCACGATTTCAAATAACAATAATAATGACATTTAACACAATCCATTAAAAGGTATAAACAAGCCCCCTGTAAAATGAAATCAATTCATATCTGTGACTCTGGAGCACAAAACCAGTCATAAGGGTCAATTTTCTAAAATTGAGATTTATACAACATCTGAAAGCTGGATAAATAATCTTTCCATTGATGTATGGTTTGTTAGGATAGGACAATATTTGGCTGAGATACAACTATTTGAAAATCTGGAATCTGAGGGTGCAAAAAAATCTAAATATTGAGAAAATCACCTTTAAAGTTGTTCAAATGAAGTTCTTAATGGATATTACTAATCAAAAATGAAGTTTTGATATATTTACGGTATATTCATGGAACATGATTTTTAGTTAATATCCTAATGATTTCTGGCATAACATTTTGACCCATGCGATGTGTGTTTGCTGCTAGTTAAGACACAGCCGCTTTCTCCTCTCGCGAGATTTGGCCGCAGTGGCGACGCGAACTGATGTGAGACGCGAGAGTTGTTTGTGAGAGAAACAGCGAGCGAGCTTCAACATGGCATCCGGCGAGACGCTGTACATCGAGGCAGACGGCTCAGAGATGCCCGCGGAGATCGTGGAGCTCCATGAGATCGAGGTGGAGACCATCGAGACCACCGTGGAGGACGACGATCAGCAGCCGATGATCGCGCTGCAGCCGCTGGTGACAGACGACCCGAGCCAGGTGCACCATCACCAGGAGGTGATCCTGGTCCAGACCCGCGAGGAGGTGGTTGGCGGCGACGAGTCGGAGCTTCGGGGAGACGACGGCTTCGAGGAGCAGATCCTGATCCCGGTGCCCGCGGAGGAGCACTACATCGGGCAGACGCTGCTGACAGTCGCGGGGAAGAGCTCCGCGGCGCGGGCGGGGAAGAAAGCGGCTTCGGGGGGCAAGAAAGCGGGCAAGAAGAGCTACCTGAGCGCGGCGGAGGCCAGCGGGAGGAAATGGGAGCAGAAGCAGGTGCAGATCAAGACTCTGGAGGGCGAGTTCTCCGTCACGATGTGGGCTTCGGGTGAGTCGAGCTCGGGTGTTTTTGTTTTGAACGGAGGCCATGTTTCGGGCTGTCGATGGGCGCCGCCATGTTCGCGGAGTCCAGTATGGCGGCCCGAAAAGATGGCGACGGTGCTGCGGCTTGAAGATGGCGCGAGTGCGCTGCTGCTGCGGGTAGGCCGCGAGAGCGACCGTTAAACGCGACCGCGGTTTGAATTTCGGCTTCAGCGGGAAGCGCGAGCTCGAGCTCGGGTTTAAATATCAGCCAGGCTGCGGCAGTTGTTTATTTTGTTTAGCGTTTGAAAGTGAAACGAGCTCGCGGTGTGCGGTTGTGTGTCTGTTAACTAACACTGCGGAACTAGTTTGGGGTGGTTAACTGGTTAAGATGTGAAGTCGAGTGTTTGTTTGTGCTTTGGTTGTTTTATAGTGATTTCGGTTGTTGTTGTTGTTGTTGTTTACTCGGAGGACCCGGATGTTACAGTCGTCGCTTGTGTAGAATCGGGTGGAAATATTCAATTCAAGTTTATTTTTGTAGCACTTTTCACAATACAAATCTTTGCAAAGCAGTTTTACAGAAAATTAAAGGGTTAGTTCACCCCAAAATGAAAATTATGTCATTAATTACTCACCCTCATGTCGTTCCAAACCCGTAAGACCTTCGTTCATCTTCAAAACACAAATTAAGATATTTTTGATTAAATCGGAGAGCTATCTGACCCTCCATAGACAGCAACGCAACTGAAATGTTCCCAGGTCCAGAAACGTTGTAAATACATCGGTAAAACAGTCCATGTGACATCAGTGGCTCAACTTCAGTTTTGCTACGCTACGAGAATACTTTTTTTGCGCAAAGAAAACAAAAATAACATAATTTACTCAACCATACTTCTCCTCCGAGTTACGTCTTCCGCAATTTTAGAGAGTATCACAATACATACACATGCTTTTCCCTAAGCGTAAACAACGCTTATTACGCAGATTATACGTTCGTGTGCGCTTTCCCCCCGAACGTAAATAACGCTGATTACGTCAAGTACGTTCTTGGGTACTCTCCAAAATGGCTAAAGACGTAACTCAGGAGAGAAGAATGGTTGAGTAAATTGTTATTTCTGTTTTCTTTGCGCAAAAAAAGTATTCTCGTAGCGTAGCAAAACTGAAGTTGAGCCACTGATGTCACATGGACTGTTTTACCGATGTATTTACAACGTTTCTGGACCTGGGAACATTTCAGTTGCGTTGCTGTCTATGGAGGGTCAGATAGCTCTCCGATTTAATCAAAAATATCTTAATTTGTGTTCCGAAGATGAACAAAGGTCTTACGGGTTTGGAACGACATGAGGGTGAGTAATTAATGACATAATTTTCATTTTGAGGTGAACTAACCCTTTAAAGTTTTTAGAAGCAGCTTATCAGTGGTGACTAGTTGTCAAGTTGGATGAAATGTACAGTAAAAAAATCATGCAGTTAGTTAATGACATGTTATCAAACAGACAATAAACATTATTAACAGCAACGTTGCGATCAAACTTACAAAACTACCAAATTTTGCTGTATGTTGGCATCATCTGAGGTCCTCTGAGGGCTTGGCATCATCTCAGATCTTCGTAAGGGCTGGATCCAGACTGAAGCTTGTGTAATTCCTAGTGACCTCGGGATGTATTCCAGCTAGGGTTGGGTATCGTTTGAATTTTATCAATTCTGATTCTGCTTATTGATTCCAATTCTTATTGATTCCCAGTTTCAATTCCAGTGTGGTTTAAAAAAAAAAAAAAAAAAGTCAAACATTTAGATATTTATTCTGTCTCTCAGTTTGCATACCATTTAATTGCTGCTGAATACCACGAACAAAAATCAGCCAGCTACATAAAAACTGGACTCCATTAAGAGCTGTTTGTGTGCAAAATAGAGCTGCACCATTCTGAATAAATTCAGACTTTTTTTTTTCCTTTTTTTTTTAATGGAGGTTGTGGTTCTCTCACAGTTCTAAAGAAAAAATCTTAGACAACTAAATCTCATGAAATTCATGAATGGAATGATTCAATGACTCACTCAAGATTTACTTGTCATTACTGGATGAATCAGAGTTTTTGAATGAATCTCTTGAATGAATGATTCAAAGACAAATACATTTTTAACAACCCCTTTTCACCACCTAAAAAAAAAAGAGATGTGCACACAGGAATTGACAGGTGGAATTGAAAGTATCCGATTCCTGACCTTAAAGGGGTCATATGACGTTGCTAAAAAGAACATTATTTTGTGTATTTGGTGTAATGCAATGTTTATGCGGTTTAATGTTCAAAAAACACATTATTTTCCACATACTGTACATTATTGTTGCTCCTCTATGCTCCGCCTTTCTGAAACGCGCTGATTTTTACAAAGCTCATCGTTCTGAGAAGCGAGGCGTGCTCTGATTGGTCAGCTATCCAGTGCGTTGTGATTGGCCGAATACCTCAAGCGCGAAACAAATGTTACGGCCCTTACCGTATTGTGATGCTGTGTCCCGGCGCGACAACACAAAAACAATAAAACCCATTACAAACAAGGCATTTGTTGCTTCCAGTGTGGACATAATTACTGATTATAATGACTTATACTGTCTTTTTGTAAACATTAGCATGTCTGCGTTTGTGATCGGAGAAACACAAACAACAAGCACTACTCTACACAGCTCAAAACTCGCGTTTGAATAGTCAGTAGCAAATTCTTTAAATATGAAAACATACTTACAGGCTGTGAGTCAGAAGCACCAGACTGTCCTTGCAAAGTTGGAATTGCCCCACTTTATAGAAACAGTCTTTGAGCAGCTGGCAGCTACTCCCAGCTTCAGGAAACAGTCCTCCGTAAAATGTGCTGCACACACTCGAATATTTGGGTTGAACTGTCCTGGAACAGTGTTGTAAATACAACTGAACCACTGATTTCTAGTTGTGTCCTCTTTTGGAAGCCCAAACAAAGTAGTTTCCCTTTCACAATGAAACACAGTGTCTCCAGGACATGACGCCAGCAGCAGCAACAATACTACAGCGAGAATAAAAGTCCCGCCTTCTTTAATTGTGTATACATTTGGGCGGTGTTTTGCAAATCTCCCCACACCGTGAGGTTTTAGGGGGGCGTGGTCGAGTCTTAACTTTTATAAAGAATATCTCTTTGGTTTTGAGACTTTAGTCTTTGCAACTTCAGGGATCTTATCTCTGCACAAACAGCTTGTAACACTCCAAAGAGAAAGGAAAACTTGAAATCGCATCATATGACCCCTTTAAGTATCTGATTCTGGACCTGAAATTGATTTTTGATTCCCAACCCTAGTTCCAACCAGGCAAAAATGATGTGTTCAACCCAAGCAAAAGAATGTGCATTTGATCAGATATAACTGAAGTACAAGGTTATGAAATATATTATGTGAATGCTTGGCTAAAGAGATGTGTAAATGCTCTGGTTTCTGTGACTGTTGCACTCGTCTGAAGCCGTGTGTGTTTTAGATGACAAGAAGGACATCGATCATGAGACGGTGGTGGAGGAGCAGATCATCGGGGAGAACTCTTCTCCAGATTATTCAGAGTACATGACTGGGAAGAAGCTGCCGCCTGGAGGAATCCCGGGAATCGACCTGTCGGACCCGAAACAGTTGGCGGAGTTCGCCAGGTCAGAGACGCTTTCCATTACTGATCCATTACAGTTTTTTACAATCAGACACATTTCTCATTTTCAAAACTCTTCACACAGTCCTAACCATCTGTGAACTTGACACAGCAGTTCTTTTCACATTCAAAATGCACTAAAACTACCAAAACACTTCATTAATGTCTCAAATCAAGTCATTCTTTCATAACTCTAGCAAAGGTTTTCACCAAACAAACATACTTTAACACTCATAACACAACGACCTAAAAACACTAACAACAGACAGCATTATACAATGTTTGCTTTCGTTAAATTTCTTTACCAAACCAGAATGATACTCTCTACTCTTTATAATTCACTGCAGTATATGTTACATGCTCCATGTTTACATTACAGTACAAGATTATTACAGTACAAGATTATTCCTAAGTTTTCTCCTTTTGTACAGATGGTAATGAAAGTGAAAGATTAACAGATGTTCAGCTACATGCAGCTGCTTTGATCATATTTGATTTTTTTACATTCAGAATATTTTTCTATATGATATTACTGTAGAAATGTTGCAAATTTCTGTCTTATTCATTTTTGTACTGTGCTAGGTTTTGAACTTAAGTTTAACGGTTTTTAAAACAGTATATAAACGTGCAAATTGGCTTGCATAGTACATAAAGTTTTGTTGGTGTTTGTCAAAGAGAGAAAAGAATTCATGTAATTTGACAGATGTCATCAATGAATGCATTTAGTGCCAAAGCACTGATAAATGATCCACAGTTTATCCACAGAGACTGATGCTGTGCTCACTGTGTGAAGAGTGTAGAAAAACTGACCTAAGTATTGAGAAATGTGTCCTAGCGATTGTTAAAAATAAATAAATAAAAAATAAATAAACACTGTAAAGCATAAAGCGAACAGAATTCAGTGTTTGGTTTCAGTAGGTGTGTACATCAGGGTCAGAAATGAGTCAAAAGTTCTTGAGGTGTTAAAATGTGAGGGAATCTGTTGTCTAACATTTGATTTAGATGTGGTTTATGATGTGTTTTGATATAAACAGCAGCTGTTAGATCAAATGAGTGAGTGTGAATGTGATGATCTTTGACCAGAGATCAGATTCACAGGGTTTCTGCAGGTGTTAAAAAGCTCTTAAATCAGAGCAGAAAGTTTGAAATTCATAAAGTCGTGGTATTCAGCACTGCAAAAAATGAATCTCTTCCTCTGTCTTGTTTTCCAGTACAAATATCAAAGCATCCTTAAATCAAGATACATTTACTGGAGATGCACAATGAACACATGATGTCTTGTTTTCTGAGAAACTGAACAAAATGATGTGAGTTTATGATTAAAACAAGATAGGGATGCGCGGTATACCGGTACTGGAAAAATACCGGTATATATTATATTTCAAACGGTACGATATCATAATTTTGCTCAATTCGGTATTTCATACGCTGCTGTTGTGAAGTGCACCTGTAGGTGGCAGTGCTTCCCAAATTGCTGCGCAACCGGTAACTGTGATAACAGAACAACGCGATGGATCAAACAGAAACTCCATCAAAGCACCCGAAATGAATAAATAAAGAGAACAGTAGAAGTGCAATATGGCATTACTTTGCATACGAAACAGATGACAAACGTGAACAAACTGACCTTACTGCACCTGTATGCAAGCGCTGCTTTAAATCATGTGTTACCACAGGAGGCAGCACATCAAACCTTTTAAAGCATTTGTCGCTTTCTCATCCTGATCTTTTCAGAGAATTAAGAGATTGACAAGTGAGTGCATCATTTACAACTGATCAACACACGTACAGATGTGATACAGTAAGCTCAAATGTGAATGTGTGACACGCTAGAAACGTGATTTTGAATATTACTTTGATTGTTAGAATAACACTTTACAATAAAGCAACATTTGTTGCATTAATTGCATTACTTCAGTTGTATTTTTTTTTTCTCCTTCAAACTCAGTCAAAATGTAAACTATGTTCTCGGTAGGTTTTTTTTGTTACATTTTGAGAATTTGTTTGCACTGAAAAGATAAGAAGATTTTAATATATTTTCATTGTATTACTTCAGTTATATATATTTTTTCTCCAACATCATAATGTAACCTACGTTCCCTGTAAGTTTTTTTGTTACAGTTTGATGCAATGCTATTAAGATATTTATTATTATTATTATTATTATTATTATTATTATTATTATTATTATTATTATTATTACTATTTTAATCAAATTGTTTTCAGTTCACTTATCTTTTGAGGCTGGTTATTTGTCACCTATGGTATCGATACCGAGGTATTACATTCTGGTATCGTACCGAAGCCAAAATTATGGTATCGCGCCATCCCTAAAACAAGAACAAACATCTGTCAAAGGGAAATGAAAACTTGTTTTCCCTTTGAATTAAGTTGATTTTTCTGACTTCACTGGCAGATATTTGTTCTTGTTTTAATCAAACTGTTTTTTTTTTTTATTTTTATATCAAATTCTTATTTTGTCATTTTGGATCTCCAGTAAATGTATTTTGATTTAACAATCTTAATTTGCGCTGGAAAACAGGACAGATACCGAGTAGTGCTGTCAAAAGACCCGGTACTTCGGTATCAAGTCGATACTAAAAAAATGAAAACATCCCGGTACCAGGTTCTCTTAAGTAGCGGTGGTACCGACTCTACCGAGTACCCGGTTCTTGCTGCGCAGATGCGCTCTCTTCATAAAAGCAGTGAGACGCGGCGACATCAAGACGAGGAAACACATCAAACTAACAAAACACTTTACAGACCGACACCCGGAGCGAATGAAGGAGTTCAAGCAGGTAAGTTTCAATTTAAAATGTAATATTTAGATCTTCTGTTATGAATGTTTTTTCATATTTTAAATTGAATGTCGGATTGAAATAAACATCGCCGTTATAGTGAAGTTAATCGTTAGCATAAGCATGGCTAACGCTAATATAATGAGCATTAGAATGAAGTTTCTTTATTAACTATTTAATGCTCCTGTAACTTTTATTAGGGTAAAAAACACAGGAGGACATGATTGTATTTACTATGTTCACACACTAGAGTCTTTTAAATGAATTGTGAATCTAAAATATGCGTGTTAGAGAATGTGCAAATGGTTAACAGTGTTTGTCATATCAGTCTGCCAGAAAAGCAGTTCTGGGCTTTTTTAGCTTGTTAGTTAGTTAGTTAGTTGTTATTCTTGGCTGGATAACTAGCAGGTTTTAAAAAGCCCTTTATATGTACACAGTTTGGATTAAATGAAAGTACAGTCAGATTTTATCTCCTGTATAGACTTTACAATAAGATACCATTCATTTACATGACTTCATGTTATTATCTAACATCACCTTAACAGTGAACAATATATTTTTACAACATTAATGTTATTTTATACAAACACTTGATCATTCATGTTTGTTTATTGTGCTTTAAATAATTTTAACAGATTGAACTTTTGATTTTATATATTAGTAAATTTTGAAATGAACCCTAAGAAGAATAATTGCTATGTAACTATTGTTTATTGACGGGTCATATTATCTAATGAATGGAATCTTATTGTAAAGTGTTTTTAATACTAGTTTCCATCTGTTTGATATACACTTGTCTTAAAATATATGTAACCTTATCTAAATGTATTATAAAAGCTGAGGTTTGTTATTTACTAAAATGTTCTATTTTAGCTGTTGTCAATAATCTAATGTTGTGTTTGGTCAGACTCAGCCCATTGCTTTACTGAAGTGTGTTATATTTCCTTTTACAGCTGCAGGAAGATCATGAAACACCAGCAAACACTGAAACACAACAGTTTACAGCTGTTTTTCAGCGGCAGAACAAATATGACAAAAACTTTTGGGTGAAACTTGTTTACTTTTTTTTCATACTTTTATTACTTGTGGAAAAACTTGAAACAATTTTAAATAAGCAGCATAAAGAATGGCATTAACTTTTGTACAGCTTATTTTTGTTTAACTTTATTAATAAAAATATTGTGGTTTTTAATTATCATGTTTTTGTGTTTTGCTTTGGTACTGAGAACCGTGGATTTTCACTGGTGTTGATACCAAATACTGAAATCTTGGTACCGTTACTACACTAATACTGAATAAAGAAATCACTGTTTTTTAAAAGTGTTTTCAGAAGGTACAGTAAAAGCTATTTCCATATTATAGTGTTTAGATCAGACATATTCAAGCTGTTTTGTTTTTTTGGTTGTTTTCAGTTGAATTAATAACTAATAGCAATCTATTGAAAGTTATATTTTCAAACAAAGGGCCGGTCCTGATACAAGATATTTACATTTAGAGACCATATTGACATAAGGTGTTCCATTCAATTTATTTATGAAATTTCCTTTCCTTGGTTTTATTCATGTTGTATTGTGTTTTGCAAGTAAAAATGGTTAAAGTAGATGTTTTAGGGCTGTTGAAATCCTTTTTTCCCCTCTCAGATCCCATATTTTCCATTTAAATGCTTTGTATTCTGTTTTATTGGTTAAATTAAATGTTAGTAATCAAAAAGCATGTCAAATTAATTTAAATGATTAAACTTACACAATTTAACAACAGATTATTAAAAGAATTTAATAAGAATATAAGTTTTTTTTGGGCCCAATGAAATCAGTTTTGTTTTATTTTTATTTTTTTATTATTATTTTGGCTTGGTTTGTATTTTGATGGTTTAAATGAAACTATAATGATCAAAAGCATGTCTTATCAATTAAATTCATGACACTTGAACAGCTCAATAATTGATTAAAATCATAGGAAATCAAGGACCCTGATTTTTCCCTAAAATGGATTTTACATCATATAATACCACTGAAAACAAATATAAAAGTCCATTTCTGACCCTGGTGTGTGTGTGTGTGTGTGTGTGTGTGTGTGTGTGTGTGTTGGATCATGTGATGTGGATGTAGTCCAAGTGTCAATTTCATTGTAGTTCCTGTGAAAACCTGCTGTTTTATTTTTATGCCTGTTTATTGTCTCTTTGTAAGAGTTGTCTTTGTTTAGTTGATGTGTTCAGTGAGTGTTAATCAGAGTGATCAGTGAGGTTTGAGATGTTTACTGTGTAGTTGTTTTATTCCTCAGCCCCTTCAGTCACAGCGGAGCTCGTTTTGCTCGTAGTCCCGTTCGGTGAGTCTTAGCCTGAATCTCACACCTGAGGGCTTGTTATTGGTCACTGGAGAGCGTCTGGGTCACTGGGTAATAGGGCTGGGCGATATGGCCAAAAAAATAAAATCTTGATTTTCTCGGAACGTTTAACCGATTCTCGATTTTGTATGATTTGTAACTAGTCAACTTGAAAATGTAACTACAACATGATTCAAGTAACTTTTTATTAACCCTCTAGTTAAAGAAAATTCTATTCCACACGTCATCATGCTGTAATGTTAAACAAATCACTTGTTAAATATCTTTGCAGAAAAGATGCATGAACTACAACTGCATCTTGTACAAATTTGTCTTATACAATATGTTCATAAATAATACAAGAGAACTGCTTTTAAAAAAATTCTAAGGTAATTCAAATTCAAAATGACTGAAGGTGTGCCACCAGTAGACTGTTATTAACTATAAATGTTCTGTAAAACAATGAACAGCAGCTTTCAGTCTGTCTCCATGATGCAAACATCAAATATCAGACACACAGTAGTAGCTCTTTACAGGTTTTTTATTCCATTGTGTAAACACGGACGTGTTTGACTGTTGCGCTCGCGTCTCATGCATGAAACGGCATTCTTAAAACACGGCGCTCAATTTAAAAGAAGTTCAACTCCAATCTTGCATTATTTTCCTATTCTACTGCCCGCGTCGCATCTTTATCAACACAAAAGTGCATTCTTTGTGAATGGCAGCGATACATGTACATAGTATGTTGTTTGTATAAAACAGCAGATATCGTTTTGTATGTGTCCAACATAAATTTCCTTCGGGACAATAAATCTTATCTTATCTTATCTCTATTCTTCTTACTGTCCTTCACAGAGCGCATCACATATGAGCGGTTAATTATTCTTTTCTTTTTATTGTTATCACTGGCATATCGTCAAAGTGTCTAACTCTAACGTTTGGTAATATTTCTATTCAAAATCGCGATTCCTTGATTTTATAAAAAATAAAATTGAATTAATCAATAAAATGGGAAGAATCACCCAGCCCTACTGGACAGCACGGGTGGAAGTGATCTGAATGTCCTCTGATACGCAGAGCATGCTGGGTAACTGATCTCTGATGTCCTTGTGTTGCTGTAGAATGAAGCCGAGGAAGATCAAGGAGGACGACGCGCCTCGGACGATAGCCTGCCCGCACAAAGTGAGTGAGTGAGTGAGTGAGTTTGTCTGTAAGCGTCTGCAGACCGGAGCGCTCCCATCACACACCTCTCCTGTGTTTCTGACAGGGCTGCAGTAAAATGTTCAGGGATAATTCAGCCATGAGGAAGCACCTGCACACTCACGGCCCGCGGGTTCACGTGTGCGCCGAGTGCGGGAAAGCCTTCGTGGAGAGCTCCAAACTCAAGCGCCATCAGCTGGTTCACACCGGAGAAAAGCCCTTCCAGGTACGCTTTATTATGGGAATTAAATTCAGACCATCTAGAAATGTTCCTCAGACGGCTGACTACTTGATATGTACATAGGGCCTTATGAAATACATTTGATTTTTTTTTTTTTTTTTTTTTTCTTTCTGAAATTTAGGGAAAATTTCCATTTAAACTTTTCTGTTTTAATGGTTAAATTAAATTCTAGTAATCAAAAAGCATGTCTAGTTATTTGAAATCACGAAACATAAACAATTTAACAATAATTTATTAAGTTATACAAGTTATATATTTTATATACATTTTATATAGTTATATATTTTTAGGGGGCTTTGTTTTTTTGCATTTTAATGGTTAAATTCAATTTTAGTAATCAAAAAACACGTCTAATCAACTGAAATTATTTTACAACAGTTTATTAAGTTCAACAAAAATATAATTTTTAGGGCCCTTTTTGAAATATTTTTATTTTTCCAAAATTGTTTCCCAAGGTGTGTTTTTTTATTTATTTATATATATATATTTTTTAATGGTTTAATAAAATTTTAATATTCAAAAAGCCTAAAAGTCTAATCTTCATAAAACTTTAACAACTCAAATTTCAATAATACTTTTTACAATAATATGGCAGTATGAAATGTTTTACTTGTTCAGAAATTCTGTTTTAAATTTTTCTGGATTTATGATTTAGTACAAATTTATTATCAAAGACAGTGGTAATCAAGACAAAAAAAAAACATGGGCGATTTAATTAAACTTTAAAATACAAGCTAATGAAAATGTATCAATTCCTCTTTTTTTGCTGAACAAAATGCTGCACAACATAGGTTTACTGTTAAAATGAAAATACAGAAGAAAGACTGTGATATTTTATAAGTTATAAATCAAATGTAAGTTTTAATGATGTTATTTTTACTATTATATTCTAATATACTATGGTATTAGTTTTCTTGTACAGTATTTTCAAGTAAACCAAACAGTTATTTTGGTGGGTTGTAGTGAAGACTGAGTGTCTGGTGTATCTGAATCTAGTTTTGCTGATGGTGTTTAATGTTAAATCAGCAGTCTGATTTCTGTGCTCATGTGGATCATCGTGTGTTTTCTCATCTCTAATCCACACTTCTGTGGTCCGCTGAGAGCGTCTCTAACCGTCCTGTGCTTCTCTCGTCTAGTGCACGTTTGAGGGCTGCGGGAAGCGTTTCTCTCTGGACTTTAACCTCCGGACACACGTCCGGATTCACACCGGGGACCGGCCCTACGTTTGCCCCTTCGACGGCTGCAATAAAAAGTTCGCTCAGTCCACCAATCTCAAATCACACATTCTGACACACGCCAAAGCCAAAAACAACCAATGAACTGCAGCGTGGCGGAGTGTCCTGAAGCATCTTAACACTGGAGACCTGCTCTAGTTCTCTCACACGGACTCGAAGGAAGCTGTGTGACTGTGAAAGACTGTAAAGCCCTGCATTCATAACGAGGAATCGAGCCGAACTCCACAGTAAGACGGCGCGAGCTCCTCAAACCCACCGACAGACGATGCTTTTTACCACAAAGATGACAAACCAGAACATCGGGACTGTTGCTTCATTCTTTTCCACTTTTACTTCGGTCTCTCTGGTCTTCATAAATATATAGCTTTTAATTTTCTATTTCTCCAAGTGTGCATATTGTACACTTATTTTCAGGGTGAGCTTCACAGACGGGGTGATGATAGTAGTTACTGTGCGTTTCTTTTGTTGTTTTGTATGGTTGTGAAGGAAGCGTTAATAATCTGCAGAGCGGCTGTGGATTATGTCCATTTTGTCCTCTCTCGTATCACACTTTTCAGTCGCACCACGGTAAACCGCAGAGTTAACTGTTGTTTTTTCTGTTAGAATGTATTGTAAAGGTCTAAACCATGAACTATCCTTTGTTAATATTTACACCTATATTTACACCTCACCTGTATTTCAGCAAACTACAATTAAAGAGGGAAAATTCACTTTTGGTCAACTTAATTTGCTTTCCTGGAATCATACTGACATTACATAAAATATTGGTTTCAATATACCGTCAAAACATTTGACCAGCTTATTTTTGTGTTATTTATGTACTGTTATGGTATTTATTAGTATATTTAACATTTATATTTCAATTTTTGTTTGAATTTTACTTTTAGTAGTTTTGTCAGTCATTTTTATCAAATGTTTTTTCCTGAAATATCATTTTGATTTTAGTCATTCAACTTAAACATATTTCAGTGAGTTGCTGATTTATTTTATTTATTTTTATTTTGTGTCCTTGTTACACGTTACATGTACTAACTATCATAATAACAATTAATTATGCATAATTACATGCAAGTAGCCCTCAGCCAAGCCCTAATCATATAGTAAGTACATGTAGTTAATAAATATTACTCAGTACTTAAATGTATAATTACACTGTAACAAGGACACCTTAAAATAAAGTGTAACCAGACATTTTTTTTAAAAACCTTTCATAGGGTTTTCTTTGTAACAATTTTCACTCAGAAATTGCTTGTACATTTCACAATTAATTACAAAGAACAGTGACACATTGAATTAAATGTGAAATTTTAAAGTAGAATAATTGAAATGGTATTTTCTTAGAAAATATAATCCAATAATTGTTTTACAGTCTAGTTTTAGTTCATAAATCACTGGATGTGTTACAGTAGTGTTATAGGTACAGTGTTTGTTTGTAGTTGGTTAGTTAGTTAATGTGAATCTCTACATCTGTGTGAACTTGAGAACTGATTTGGTTCATCTACTAAAAAAACACCAAAACAGCAGCTGATTGAAAAGAGTGACTGAAGTCTCCAAATACTGGAAAGAGCTCATTAACTAGTCACAGGTCTGGTGTGTGTTGTGACCTCTAGTGGTCAGCCTGGTAATGACTTCATCACCATCAAGGCAGATCATTTGCATATCAGCTCCCTTAATGCTGTTTTAATGTTAGTCTGGTTCTCAGTGACAGTGTAGCTGATGATGAAAGTGTAGCTCTGATCCTCCAGCTACTGAGCTTTAATTAACCCAGATTAATCGTTTGACTTCATGAACACTCAACAGCTGCTTCATGTTCAGTGATACACGCAAACATGATCATAACAGCAGTAATGGTGTGTTTGCTGCAGTTATTGCACATGTTTGTATACTCATCTGCATTTGTTGTGATAATTAATACACAGATAACAAGCCAGTTCATTCAGACAAATGTGCTCACTCTCAGATCATCAGAGTTGTAGATGAGTTTGTTTCTTCATCAGATTTGGAGAAATGTGTCTCTGCATCAGTGTCTCAGCAATGGATGCTCTGCAGTGAATGGGTGCCGTCAGAATGAGAGTCCAAACAGCTGATAAAAACATCACAATAATCCACAAGTAATCCACAGCACTCCAGTCCATCAGTTAACATCTGGAGAAGACAAAAGCTGAAACAAATCCAGCATTAAGATGTTTTTAACTCAAATACAAGTCTATAATCCATAATAACTCTTCCTCCAGTGAAAAAGTGCATCTCCTGTTGTCTCTCACATCAAAATCCAGCCACATATTTGTTTAGAGCTGTTTTGTCTTGTAAACACTGCTTGATCTGAGCAGATTTCTCTCCTGATTCACACCAGAACACTTTTTCACTGGAGGAAGAGTTGTTATGTATTATGGACTCGTATTTGAGTTAAAAACATCTTAATGCTGGATTTGTTTCAGCTTTTGTCTTCTCCAGATGTTAACTGATGGACTGGAGTGGTGTGGATTACTTGTGGATTATTGTGATGTTTTTATCAGCTGTTTGGACTCTCATTCTGACGGCACCCATTCACTGCAGAGCATCCATTGTAGCGTGTAGTGAATGTGCAGCTGTTTTTCTGGATGACTGATATGCTGCTGATGTGTTTGTTCAGATCAGGTGTGTGTTCTCTGGGACGACTGATTTGGAAATGATGTTCTCCACAGGGATATTTACCCCTGCATTATTAATGTTTCTCGTGCTAATATTTCGCAGTGGTGCAGGTATTGCATTGCGTCTGTGATGTGGAATCATGTCTGTGTCTTTGCTGCAAGCTCTGCTGCATTTTAGATGGGATTTTACATGCAGAAATATGTTGCCAAGGTAACTGAGACATTCAGAGCTGCAGCAGATCCGCTCGAATCCCTCAGAGGCGTCAGGAGCGCTAAAATAAACCTGCAGATCAGATCACATCCATTCAGCCATTGAGAAGACAATGAACACATCAGCAGAACAGCCACTGAAAACATCCCATAATAATTCATATTAGTCTCTTGTGATATGGTGTGATTAATGATAAATATTGCACTCTGCATGTCTTACGACAGTGACAACACTAGTCAAAGAATCCACATTAAACTGAATGGCTCCAAATAACATCATGAATGAATATATATATATATATATATATATATATATATATATATATATATATATATATTTCACATTTATGTTGATATGTAATGTAATTTTATATATTTATATATATATATATATATATATATTAGAAACATTTATAATTGTAATTTATAACTGTAAAAAAGTGTAATGTATACTTATAATTAAAATATATAATTTATGATTTTAATATAAAGTAATATATGTATAATTTTAATAAAAAATACAATTTACAATTTATGTAAATAATATACCACTATATTATAATTGTGATTTATAATTTATAATGTATGTAAATAATGTGGATATAATACAATATAATTATAATTAATTATATTTGAATAGATAATGTAACATTATATAAATAAATAAATAAATAAATAAAAAAATATATATATCTATATATATATATATATATATATATACACACACACACACACAGTGGTGTGAAAAATTGTTTGTCCCCTTCCTGAGTTTTTTATTTTTTTGCATGTTTGTCACACTTTAATGTTTCAGATCATCAAACAAATATAACATAAGTAAACACAACATGCAGTTTTTAAATGAAGGTTTTTATTTTTTTTTTTATGAAGGGAAAATAAAATCCAAACCCACATGGCCCTGTGTGAAAAAGTGTTTGTGGGCTGTTTTGCTGCTTCAGGACCTGGAAGACTTGCTGTGATAAATGGAACCATGAATTCTGCTGTCTACCAAAAAATCCTGAAGGACAATGTCTGGCCATCTGTTCGTGACCTCAAGCTGAAGCGAACTTGGGTTCTACAGCAGGACAATGATCCAAAACACACCAGCAAGTCCACCTCTGAATGGCTGAAGAAAAACAAAATGAAGACTTTGGAGTGGCCTAGTCAAAGTCCTGACCTGAATCCTATTGAGATGCTGTGGCATGACCTTAAAAAGGCGGTTCATGCTCGAAAACCCTCCAATGTGGCTGAATTACAACAATTCTGCAAAGATGAGTGGGCCAAAATTCCTCCACAGCGCTGTAACAGACTCATTGCAAGTTATCGCAAACGCTTGATTGCAGTTGTTGCTGCTAAGGGTGGCCCAACCAGTTATTAGGTTTAGGGGGCAAACACTTTTTCACACAGGGCCATGTGGGTTTGAATTTTGTTTTCCCTTCATAATAAAAAACTTCATTTAAAAACTGCATGTTGTGTTTACTTGTGTTATCTTTGATTAATATTTAAATTTGTTCGATGATCTGAAACATTATGTGTGACAAACATGCAAAAAAAAAAAAAAAACAATCAGGAAGGGGGCAAACAATTTTTCACGCCACTGTGTGTATATATATATATATATATATATATATATATATATGTGTGTGTGTGTGTGTGTGTGTATGTGTGTGTGTGTGTGTAGTATAAAATTTATAATTTATATAAATACGTAATGTTAATATAATAAAATTATAATTTAAATATATCATTTATGTAAATAAAGTCTTATTTTAATATAATTATATATTAACATAATTTATAATTGATAAATGTACACATAAATAATATATACTTTTATTATAAAACAATAAATAAATGCATAAATAAAGTCGTATTTTCTTTGAAACTGCTTCGTTAGCTGTGAAAGTCTCTTCTGTAATTCATTTGATCATCTGATGAGTGCAGTGGCATTATTTCAGAGTAAATACTGCTGCTGTGCATGTGCTTCAGTGCATTTCCAAAGAAACACGACACCACGAAGAGCCAGAAACCTGATGAACGAATCAGAGACTGAGAGCTTCTGAGAAAACCCCATCAGAGCTCTATTACCACAGCATTAAACACGCATGCAGTTATTATTAGAAACGGCAGACAAAACTACATTTCCCATCATCCTCTGCTTCAGAATAACACAGACGCATCACTTCCACACCTGATTATCAGTCTGTTATTTTTGGTTTGGTTGTAGTGGAGCAGAAAACATCCTGAGCAATATCATTTGTTTGATTTTCTTATTTTCTATCTGATGCTGAAATTCAAATCAGGTTCAATCAGTTTCTGATCACATTGATTGTGTACCTTTATTGATCACAACGTTTCACTTTCTGATGCTTTGCATTCACGCCGCTCTTTCTCAGAAGGAGCAATCACATTCAATATTAACCAGGATGTTCATTCAAAGCACATTTTCCTCCATTAATAATGCATATGCATGGAATTGCTTCTGCGCATGTGATGATTCTTTGTTTGTGATTTCTCTCTGCAGGTATGAGGATTCTGGTGTAGAATCAGGCGTTTACTGTCTGTCCTCGTCACAGCCGCTTAATTGGCTCATGAATAATTCAGCAGGACAGAGTCTGATGAACAATTGCTTCGTCATTCTTTCTCTCGCACTTTAGAGAAAATAATAGAAACCACTCAAAGTCACCATGAAATCAAGACACTTCTCAGCCATAAACGGGATTTGATGGAACAGTTCGAAGGTATTTAATTACATACATAACTTCCTAATTAATTCACACATAAGATGTTTGGGTGGTTCAATCACGTTTTTCAGACTCAGAAACACCTTTCTTCAAATCTTGTGTGATTTATGTAGTTCTAACAATGAAAATATGTCTTTTAATGTATGAGACATCATCACATGATATAACTGAAGCAAAAAATTAGTCAAATTAAACATGCAAATCAGTAAATCTAACAGGAAACATTCTCAGAACGTTCTGGAAAGGTTATCTCAAACTTATGACAAACGTTCTTTCTGAAACAAAGTTATCTGGTGTTTAATAATGTTCTCAAAATGTTAGCACAAAAACATTATCTCTACATTATTCATGGAACATTTTTTTCTGAAGCATTTATGTAACGTCCATCTAACGTTTTTTAAATGTTACTACTTCAAAACATCCAGAGAACATTACAAATAACTTCTTCCATAATGTTTCCATCATTCTTCCATAATGTTTCTTCCATCATGTTCCCTTAATGTTACCAAGAAAAAAATGATTTAAACATTTAAAAACAGTCAGAGAGCATTTTTCTATTTTTAAACTCATAAACTAATAATGTTTAATAACGTAAATAATGTTTTATAACTTGATGGGAATGTTAGCAAAACATAAGGACATATCAGAATCAGAATGAGCTTTATTGCCAGGTATGTTTACACATACGAGGAATTTGTTTTCATGACAAGTTACCGCAGCGCAACAGAATGACAGTGACAGAACAAAAAACAGATAATAAAAAGAAGAATTAAAAAGAACAAGTAAATAAGGAATAACAATATACAAATTGACAATTGTATGTACAGGTATATAACAGTAGACAGTTTTGTATGTACAGGTATATTATGTGCAAATTGAAATGTAAACTAACATTCTGGTGCTCAGAGCTCTGTAGCGTCGACCAGACGGCAACAGTTCAAAGAGGGAGTGTGCTGGATGTGAGGGGTCCAGAGTGATTTTGCCAGCCCTTTTGCTCACTCTGGATGAGTACAGTTCTTGGAGAGTGGGGAGGGTTGTACCAATGATTCGCTCAGCAGTCTGGACTACCCTCTGTAGTCTTCTGAGGTCAGATTTGGTAGCTGAGCTGAACCAGACAGTTATTGAAGTGCAGAGGACGGATTCAATGATGGCGGAGTAGAACTGTTTCAGCAGCTCCTGTGGCAGGTTGAACTTCCTCAGCTGGCGAAGGAAGTACAGCCTCTGCTGGGCCTTTTTCACAATGGAGTCTATGTGAATGTCCCACTTCAGGTCCTGAGAGATGATGGTGCCCAGAAACCTGAATGTCTCCACTGCAGTCACAGTGCTGTTCATGATGGTGAGTGGGGGGAGAGCAGGGGGGTTTCTCCTGAAGTCCGCGATCATCTCCACTGTTTTGAGCGTGTTAAGCTCCAGGTTGTTAAGACTGCACCAGACAGCCAGCTCCTTAACCTCCTGTCTGTAGGCAGACTCGTCACCGTCCTGAATGAGGCCGATGAGTGTGGTATCGTCTGCAAACTTCAGGAGCTTGACAGAGGGGTTTTTAGATGTGCAGTCGTTGGTGTACAGGGAGAAGAGCAGTGGGGAGAGAACACAGACCTGAGGAACACCAGTGCTGATGGTGCGGGTGCTGGATGTGTATTTCCCAGCCTCACTAGTTGCTGCCTGTCTGTCAGGAAGCTGGTGATCCACTGACAGATGGAGGTGGGTACGGAGAGCTGAGTTAGTTTGGGCAGGAGGTGGTTTGGAATGATAGTGTTAAAGGCTGAGCTGAAGTCCACAAACAGGATCCTCACATAAGCCCCTGGCCTGTCTAGATGTTGCAGAACATAGTGCAGTCCCATGTTGACTGCATCGTCCACAGACCTGTTTGCTCTGTAGGCAAACTGAAGAGGATCCAACGAGGGTCCAGTGATGTCCTTCAGGTGGGCCAGCACCAGTTTTTCAAATGACTTCATGACCACAGTCGCTAGAGCCACAGGTCTGTAGTCATTTAGTCCTGTAATTTTGGATTTCTTTGGGACGGGGATGATGGTGGAGCGTTTGAAGCATGAAGGGACTTCGCACAGCTCCAGTGATCTGTTGAAGATCTGTGTGAAGATGGGGGCCAGCTGGTCAGTACAGGATTTCAGACAGGCTGGTGTCACACTATCTGGGCCTGGTGCTTTTTTCCTTTTCTGCTTCCGGAAGACCTGGCAGACCTCGTCTTCGCTGATCTGAATTGCAGGTGTGGGGGAGAGGGGGGTTGCTGGAGGTGTTAATGGTTGTGTGGAGAGGTGTTCAGGGCGGGTGTGGGGTGTGTTTTCAAACCTGCAGTAGAACTCATTCAGATCGTCTGCCTGTTGTTGATTCTCCACAGTGCTGGGAGATGGTGTCTTGAAGTTGGTTATCTCTTTCAGACCTTTCCACGCTGATGCTGAGTCGCTGGAAGAGAATTGGATCCTTATTTTTTCAGAATAATTCCTCTTTGCCACTCTAATCTCCTTTTCCAGTGTGTATTTGGCCTGTTTATACAACACTTTATCCCCCTTCCTGTACGCATCTTCTTTGGCCTGACGGAGCTGTCTGAGTTTTGCAGTGAACCATGGTTTGTCATTGTTGTAGGTTAAATGAGTCCTGGTAGGGATGCACAAATCCTCACAGAAACTGATATTGCGTTGTCATATATGAAGTGACAGTCTCTGTGAGCTCGTCCAGATCGTTTGCAGCAGCCTCAAAAACACTCCAATCAGTAAGGTCGAGACAGGCTTGTAAAACCCGCTCTGTCTCATTGGTCCATCTCTTTACAGTCTTTACCACAGGTTTAACAGGTTTCAGTTTCTGCCTGTAGGTTGGTATAAGATGAACCAGCCAGTGATCAGAGAGTCCTAAAGAGAGTGATGGTGGTGACGTATTGTCAAGTATGGTGACCCATACTCGAAATTGGTGCTCTGCATTTAACCCATCCAAGTGCACACACACACCTGGAGCAGTGGGCCTTGCTCAAGGGCACCTCAGTCATGGTATCGAAGGCAGAGAAAGTTCATTCACAATCCCCACCTTCAATTCCTGCCGGTGCGAGAATCGAACCGGCAACCTTCAGGTTACAAGTCCAACTCCCTAACCATTAGGCCACGACTTCCCATGGTCATTTTGATATGCATCCTTTATTGTTGTGTAACAATGATCCAGTATATTACTGTCTCTGGTGGGACATGTAACATGTTGTCTGTATTTTGGCAGTTCACGGGAGAGATTTGCTTTATTAAAGTCCCCGAGAATGATTAAAGCAGAGTCTGGGTGTTGTTGCTCAGTCTCTGTGATCAGATCAGCGAGTTTCTGTAAAGCTGAGCTCACGTGCGCTTGCGGTGGAATGTAAACACTCACGAGAATGAACGAGTGAAACTCCCGCGGCGAGTAGAAAGGTTTAGTTAATGAAGAGTGTTTCTAGATCTGAACAGCACATCTTCTTTAACACAGTTATATCTGTACACCACCTTTCATTGATGTAAAAGCACGTCCCGCCGCCGTGCGATTTCCCCGTTGATTGCGTTGCGGTCTGCTCTAAACAGCTGAAAGCTCAGCAGATGGAGCGCGCTGTCCGGAATGGCGTCGTTCAGCCAGGTTTCCATGAAACACAGAGCAGCAGAGTTTGAAAAATCCTTATTTAACCAGGAAAGCAGAAGGAGTTCGTCCGTTTTGTTGGGTAGAGAGCGGAGATTCGCCAGATGGATGCTAGACAACAGCGTTCTTAATCCCCGCCGATGAAGCTTCAAGAGCGCACCGGCTCGCTTCCCCCGTCTGTGCGTCCTGAAGCGTCTAAACAGCACCGCTGCTCCGCCGACTACAATGTCCAGCAGAACATCAGAATAAACGAAATCCGGTGAAATATCGGGTGATGTGTACTTCCGAATATCCAGCAATTCGTCTCTGGTGAAACAGATTGCAGGGATATGACTAAAGACAAGACAAACTAACAAAAACATAAAAACAACTGCGGACGATGCCACGAAGGCTGCCATGAGCGGCGCCATCTTGTGGACATCATGTGTATTATTGTCAGCTGGGGATTTACGTATGTAGTCTTTAATAATGTTCACAAAACATTAGCACAAAACATTTATAAAATGTTTATGGAACATTTTTTGTAAAACTGTTTAGCTGGACATTCTTCTAATTTTTTAAAAAATTTTTATTTAACTACTCATTTCAGAATGTTCAGAGAACATTCTATAATGATTGCAAAATTATAAAAAATAATGTTCACTTAACATTCATATAATGAAGAAAAAAATATTTTTTTTAAAAAACTGGACATTTTGAACATTCAGAGAACATTAAGAAATAATGTTTTTATAACTTAATGGGAATGTTAGCAAAACATTCTTAGAACTTCAACTTAAATAGAATCAAATGGACATTCCAAGTCATTTTAGCTAGCAAAAAAAGAATCTCATAACTCAAAAAAAGAAGTTGAAATTGCTTAAATTATTTTGATGAGTTAAAGTGAAACATATGGAAAAACATGTTACTGTGACTTATTAATCACATCATTTTTACAGTGTATTTTTGTTAGTAAAATGCATTTAGTTATTCTGTATTTTCTTTTAAAAGCTATTGCATTAAATAGATCGACCGTCTGAACACAAACCCTCCTGAAGACGTGCCCTTTCCACAAGAGCATGTTTTATTAATGTGAGTCTTCAGGACTCAAGACGACACACACCGAGAAACATCGCAGCATTTTAATATTGATAACGAGCGAGAGAAAATGATAGAAAGACTCCGCTGTCCTCATGGGCATGAATTAATGAATCATTAATTGACATGGCAGCCATCAGCAGCTCGTTTTAACAAGCTCATCCATTCTGTAAGTCATTCCATCACCTGATGCGCTTCATATCTGTCCGCATGCTGAAAATCACATGCGAGAGACACATCACAGCTTTTCTTAACCCTCATAATGCATTCAATATCTGTAGACTGTTTTTACATTCCAGGTCCATTTGGACCCAAAGAATCGTTATTTTATAAAACAATTATAATATTTTTGCAAGTAAAACCATATTGTATCTTATCAGCAACTTATCATTAATGAGTGAATGGGAAAAATTTATATATATATATATATATATATATATATATATATATATATATATATCAATATCTGAAATTTATAAGAACATATAATCAGTGAATTACGAGTATTAACCCCATTGTAATTAATGAAATCTAATTAAATTTATAACTCATGATTGCTCAAAAACTTTCCACATTTATAAAAATCTACATATTTATTTCTGACAAAACAACATAATTATTACTCTTAAAAGTTTTCAAACAAATAAATTACTTTTACTTGCATAAACTTGGTCACTTGATAAAAATGATCAGTTTTTCATGCTCCAATGGTTCGGCAATAGAAGTACACATTCATTCATTTGCAATCTGAAAAGTGTGTGAGATATGTGGAAAAATATAAAAGGTATATTCTACAAAAGTTTCTAACACTAATATAACTTCATAGATAATTTTACAAAAAAATTTTTTTACACTAATGGTGCTCCATATACATAACCGGGTCAAAATGACCTGATCACGAAACATGGTTATATCTATTAAAAATGTATTGTAAAAAATCTCAGAATAATAAATGATGTGTATTTTGAGGGTCGTAAATCATTTGCATAGTTTCATTCCCTTACTAAATGCCATTCATTTTTTTTTTTTAGAAATTTTTAAGCATCTCAAAACAGACCCAAATGCATTATGAGGTTTGACAACAGACCTTAAAGAAAGAGTCTTTATCGTTCTGTGTTCGTCTTCATTCTGAAGTGAAATGTACGGGTGGTTTGACTCAGTCTGAGCGGTAGGTGGATCGCAGGCCTCCTGGAACTAAACTGCTCTTCTTTCATCACCTTCATGCCGTTCCTTTGAACAAACACAAGAACTCGCCTCTGACTCGCTGCACCTGAGGAATAACACTTCTAAAAATAATTAGCCAGTGCTGCAGGCTTTCACTCCCAGACCTTCTGTTTCATCAAACACATCATCTTCAGCCAGTCAGCTGCATCTCTGCAGGAACGCATTGATCCTGAGTCACTTCTTTGAGATTCATAAGTGATTCCTTTTAAATATCCAAAGGAATAACTGAGCAGTTACAGTAGATTTCATCTGAGATTCCTCAACATCGTCAGCACTGATTTACGAATTAAAACATTTTAGCAGAAGATTAAACTCTCATTAGAAAGTACATTTATGTCTAATGAACAAGTCCAATAAGAGGTGATGTGATTTGAAAACGATTTGTCTTTGCACTGAGCACATATGAATAACAGTATTTTGTGAGAAATTTCTATTTTATGAGTTTTTCTCTTGTTGTTCACTTTTCCACAAATTAAGATCTTAAATCAAGCAGAAAGTCTTAAATTCACAAATCATGGCATCAAATGTTATATGCACTGCAAAAAAAGAGAAAATCTTCCTCAGTATTTCTGTCTTGTTTTCCATTACAAGTATCTAATCATCCTTAAATCAAGATACATTTACTGCAGATGCAAAATGAACAAGAAGTCTTGTTTTCTTGATAAATGTATTAAAACAAAATCACAGCAAGAACAAATATCTGTTGATAGGGAATGAAAACTTGAGTTCCCCTTTGAATTAAGTTGATTTTCTGATTTATAATTTGCTCATTGACAGATATTTGTTCTTGTTGTGATCATAAACTCATTTCGTTTTGATAAATTTCTCAGAAAACAAGACTTACTGTGTTCATTTTGCATCTCCAGTAAATGTATCTTGATTTAAGAATCTTGTAGACATTTGCACTGGAAAACAAAAATACTGGATAATTTGTGTTGTATCTTAAATCTTCCTTTCTTGGTTTTAAAAAGGTCTTAAAGTCTTAAATGTACCTTCATAAAACCTGTATAATTTTTCAAGCATATGCACCAAAGTATATTCCATTTACACAATTCTTCAATATTTGCCACAGACGTTTCTCTGTCTTTTATTATCAAACACACAATGCATTGTGAGTTATAATTAACATGAACACGCGCGTCATTTTCACATTTTATTTTACACAACGTAACATGTTTTTATGCAGTGTCTGTGTATTATTCCATAAAACAAAGAAATATACAAGTTGTAGTATTGTTTTACTATATGCAGGAAACAGTATTTAATTTGTGCTTAAAAAAACATCGTCCTCTCCACAAGTCTGATACTTGAAAGTCCAAGACTATAACACACGTACAGTGCTGGCCAAAATGATTAGAACACTAGTATTTCCAGCAGCTAAAAAATGGTTTTAAGTCAGTTATTTCTATCTTTTGCTGTAGTGTGTCAGTAGGAAATATCAGTTTACATTTCCAAACATTCATTTAGCCATTAATTGTAATAATCCAGTGAGATTTTAGTTTGCTCCACACAGAGATCTGATCTGATCATCATCAGTCTGTCTGGAATGACATGAAGAAACAGAACAAACTGAGACAGACTAAATCCAGAAGAACTGTGGAGAACAACGTCTCCAAGACGCTTCAAGAAACAAAGCTCCTGAGAAACTGCTCAAGTGCACCGAGAGCAAAAGCTGCTTTAAACACAAAGGATGCTCACACCAAATGATGATTTCATTTAGTTCATAGAAGTTAATTGATAAAGAAAATCTATTTATGACATTTTTTTTGACAGCATCCTCATTTTACAGCATTTTTACACAAGTGCCTAAAACTTTTAACAGTACTGTAGCTTTGCAGGTAGGTTTCTTGAAGCATCAGTTCTTCTGGATTGAGTCTGTCTCAGTTTGTTCTGTTTCTTCATGTCATTCCAGACAGACTGATGATGATCAGATCAGATCTCTGTGTGGAGCAAACAAAAATCTCACTGGATTATTACAATTAATGGCCAAATGAATGTTTGGAAATGTAAACTGATATTTCCTACTGACACTACAGCAAAAGATAGAAATAACTGCCTTAAAACCATTTTTTAGCTGCTGAAAATATTAGTGTTCTAATCATTTTGGCCACCACTCTACAGTGGCCCGAAACGCTATTAAAAACCACAGAGGTGAAGTGCAAAATCCTCCATTATAATGTGCTTTCCAGAACCCATTCGGACTGGGAAAGCGAGGATCTCCCACTGCGTCTCTCGCCCGCGTCCATCTGGGGAATATCGCCGCCGCTCATGGATAAGCTGCGTTTGGAGCGCAGCGGCTGCGGATAGCTCATGTACGATTGCTGTTTGCATGAGTCTACATTGAGTGAATGACGCCGACTGACGCGAACGCAGCCCACTGGAACTGTCTGGTAGCTGTGGAGGTTCTGGAGCTGTGCTCTGCGAGATGCTGGAGTCACCATTGTAGAGTAGGCACGTACTGTGGGACGCACCTTGGCGGAGTTGTTCTTGTTGGTGTTTTCCGGCTCTATGTTGACTTGCGTGTCCGTTCGAGCCGGACGGATTGGACTTGGGGAAGCGGGATGCCAGCTGTGGCTCGCGGCGGATGTGGTGACAGTGCAGTCCGGAAGAGCCGGTTTGGACGGTCGGGAAGGGGCAGATTCGCTCTGCGGCGACACTTTTCGACACGCGTCCGGACCCAGAACCTGCTTGGACATGGACTTGATGATGCCACAGACCTAATGACCATTGGAATGAATGGAATTCAATTAAATTCCTTTGAAATTATAACTCTTGATTGCTCAAAAACAGTCCAGATTTGTCCTGGACCACAAAACCAGTCATAAGGGTCAATTTTGTGAAAATGAGATTTATAAATCATATGAAATCTGAATAAATCAGCTTTCCATTGATGTATGGTTTATTAGGATAGGACACTATTTGGCTAAGATACAACTATTTGAAAATCTGGAATCTGAGGGTGCAAAAAAATCTAAATATTGAGAAAATCACCTTTAAAGTTGTCCAAATTAAGTTCTTAGCAATGCATATTACTAATCAAAAATTAAGTTTTGATATAAAAACAGCAGGAAATTTGGAACATGATCTTAATATCCTAATGATTTTTGGCATAAAAGACAAATGGATAATTTTGACCCATGCAATGTATTTTTGGTTTTTACTACAAATATACCTGTGCTACTTATGACTGCTTTTGTGCTCCAGGGTTACATATGTAGAAAAGGCTAAGTACATTTTACAAAAGTTTTAACACTAAAATAACTTCGTAGATAATTTTGACACTAAAGGTGCTCCATACATAACACGAAACATGGTTATATCTCTTAAAAAATAATTGTAAAAAATCTCAAAGTTTGCAAAATTTCATTCCCTTACTAAAAGCTATGCATTTTTTAGAAATTTTGATAATTCTGCACACCTGATGCTCGGATTGCGAGCGCATGTCGCCCAGCTCCAGGCCTTTATCCGCGCCCTCCTGCTGGCACACCCGATAGCGCACTATGAGGAAGATGATGAAGGCCAGGACGGACGCCACGATTACGCCGCCGATGATGACCACGATGGTGCCGCCGAGAAACTGCGACTGCATGAAGTGGCAGCGCAGGTACTGCGGCTCGGTGGCGAAGTGAACGCAGCCCACCACTCGCGTAGCCGTTAGCGTGGTCATGGCGTCGTCATAGATGGCCAGAACGCAGAGGTCATACATGGTTCCCGCTGCTAGGTTGTTGACTGTGATGCTTTTACTGGTCGGAGGAATCATTCTGCAAGAAACAGCAAACATGCAGTCAAAAATATTGCGAGAATCAATCAACGTGCAAAGATGCATCTTTCAGAACATAATTAATGAGCTGTTATTCAGCATTTGATCCCATTAGTTATATACTGTAACAGGAAGAAACTTCTTTTAGTACATTTGAGGAAAAAAAGAGAAAGAAAAGAAATGCAATTGCAAATGCAACATACTGCAAAAATAATTCCCAGGTAACAAATGTAGGTTATAAAAACATTGTGGGAATGTTTTTAAAATGTTTCTAAAACGTTGTGTCCAAATGAAATGTCCAGTTTTCTTTTCATGATTCTAACATTATTTATAGGTTACAAAAGCATCTCTTACAACAATCTACTACTTTTGTTTCCCAAAATACATTATTTGAAAGTGTTTTTTTATAATATTCTAAGAACGTTAAAATGCCCAGTTTCTTGTTGTGATTATAACGTTATTTAAAAGTTACAAAAACTGAGAAAATGAGAAAAAATTTGCTGTTATTCAGTATTTGATCCCATTAGGGATGTATTGTAACAGGAAGAAACTTATTTTAGTACTTTTGAGTAAGAAAAAGAAAAAAAAAATGCATTTGCAAATAGTGAGAAATTGAACACACTGCAAAAATGATTCCCACGTAACAAATGTAGGTTATGAAAATGTTGTGGAAATGTCGTTTTGGAATGTTTTTAAAACATTGAAATGTCCAGTTTTCTTGTCGTGATTCTAACGTTATTTAAAGGCTACAAAAATGTTTCTTACAACATTCTACTAACTATATTGTTTCCTAAAATATATAATGTTTGAACATTTCATTTTAATAGTCTAAAAACATTAAAATGTCCAGTTTTCTTGTCATGATTATAACGTTATTAAAAGGTTACAAAAACATTTCTACAAATTTTGTTTCCCAAAATACAACATTATTTTTGCAAGTTTTTAAAATAATATTCTAAGAACAAATGTCCAGTTTCTTGTTGTGATTATAATGTTTTTTAAAAGTTACAAAAACATTTCTTAGATGTTCATCAAGTACAAATAACATCATAAGGATGTTTTGAGAATGTTGATCTCGGAATGTTTTCTCTCAATGTTATGAGAACATATACCAAATAGTAATAAAGTTATAAAAACGTATAAACATAACTTTAAGAATGTTTTGTCCTTTTGAAAGAACGTTAGTGAAAGTTGTGAGAACGTTCCCTGTTAGCTGGGATCTTTTTGTATTTTCCAGTACAAAAAATGTAAACATTCTTAAATTAAGATACATTTACTTGAGAAGCAAAATGCCTTGAGACATGATGTCAAAATGAAGTGAGTTTGTGCTTGAAACAAGAACAAACATCTGTCAGTGGCCTCAGAAAAAAAAAAAAAAAAAATCTGCTTGTTTTCTCTTTGAAGGGAAGATAAACTAATCATAAACTCACTTCATTTTGATGAATTCATTTGTGTCCCCTTCCATTCAATCCTTAAATTTGTCTTTTCATGCTATTATGAACAACCAATCAATAACTAACTCTCACAGGACAACACTAAGCTGTTTTATTAACCAAAAATAACTGGCTCATAAGAGTCATTCGTTCAGGAATCAGACTACAGTGGTGACACTGTGTTGTTCTGAATCACTAAAACAAATCGACTCATTTGTTCGGGAATTAGACTGCAATGTTTGCACTGTATTGTTTTGAAATACTAAAACGAATCGACTCATAAGAGTCATTCAGCAATCAGACTACACTGACTGCGCAGCACGATTTCATGCACTAAAAAGAAGCGGCGCATAAGAGTCATTCGTTTGGGAATCAGATTGCACTGGTTGCTCTGTATGGGTTTGATTCAATAAAAAGAACCGGCTCATAAGACTCATTCGATACTGCGATTGCACACCACTGTATAATAAATTAAGAAACATCATTTTAATATGGTTTTCTGTTCACGCAGACAGAAAAATGCATGTGCAAGGAATGTTTACGGAACCAAACTTTATATGACTTCGTAACTTCAAAAGTATTCCCAGCCCTACTCATCATCTTGAAGGTGATTTTGTGAAGCTTATCTGCAGTTGGGCTGAGCAGAGCACACAGTCGCACAGCCAAAAGCCTCTGGGTCCCAGCTGCTGTAAATGAGACTCAGAGCCGCACAGCCAAATCTCTCTTCATGAGCCACTGAACCCCTCCAGACCGTTTAGATTACAGTTAGTGCACTTTCCTCTTCCCTCCACCAGCATTTCTATAGTCTGTACAGCCAGCTGAGCAGCTCTCAGTCGACTGTTTCACCAGATACACGTCACAAACCTGCCTTATGTGACTCAAACGCCTATAAAGAAAGCTTTAGCATGACAGACTCTGGTCTTGTTTTTGTCTCATAGGACAATTAATATTGAGTAACATTATCGATCTGACGGCACTGACACTATCGGATGAGAACGAAACTAGCAAACAAAAATATGTTCTAGGAATGTATCACTAATGTTCCCATGAAGATAAAAAATGTTCTGAATATTTTTTCTTTGTTATGTGAACATTAAGGGAACATTACATTGTATAATTTTGCAAATATTATGTAAATGTTACTTTTGAATGTTCTGAAACAAGTAGCAGCATTTAAAAAAAGTTAGATGAACATCCAACTACAATGTTTCAGGAAAAAGCTTTCCATTAACGATGTATAAATAATCTTTTAATATTAATGTTTTGAGAACATTATTAAAGACCAGGGCCCGTATTCTTAAAGATTCTAAGATTCCTCTCAGAGGGCTCCTAATTTAGCTTAAAAATTTCTAACTAGGAGTCTTAGCTTAAGAGTGATTCAGGAGCAACTCTGAGCAAGGAAAAGACAAAAACTTTTATCTTAGTGAGGAGGCGGGGCTGACCCCGTTGCTAGGTATGACAGTCTTTTGAAGACTGTGATTGGTTGGTTGTCCAAGAAGGAAATAAAAGAGTGCTTTTAAGTGTAGGGTCTATTATAAGCCTTCACTTTGAAATTACAGGCGTTATTTTTCCTGTTTTACCATACTCACACACAAACACACACACACACACACACACATTATATATATATATATACAGGTGCATCTCAATAAATTAGAATGTCGTGGAAAAGTTCATTTATTTTAGTAATTCAACTCAAATTGTGAAACTTGTGTATTAAATAAATTCAGTGCACACAGACTGAAGTAGTTTAAGTCTTTGGTTCTTTTAATTGTGATGATTTTGGCTCACATTTAACAAAAACCCACCAATTCACTATCTCAACACATTAGAATATGGTGACATGCCAATCAGCTAATCAACTCAAAACACCTGCAAAGGTTTCCTGAGCCTTCAAAATGGTGTCTCAGTTTGGTTCACTAGGCTACACAATCATGGGGAAGACTGCTGATCTGACAGTTGTCCAGAAGACAATCATTGACACCCTGCACAAGGAGGGTAAGCCACAAACATTCATTGCCAAAGAAGCTGGCTGTTCACAGAGTGCTGTATCCAAGCATGTTAACAGAAAGTTGAGTGGAAGGAAAAAGTGTGGAAGAAAAAGATGCACAACCAACCGAGAGAACCGCAGCTTTATGAGGATTGTCAAGCAAAATCAATTCAAGAATTTGGGTGAACTTCACAAGGAATGGACTGAGGCTGGGGTCAAGGCATCAAGAGCCACCACACACAGACGTGTCAAGGAATTTGGCTACAGTTGTCGTATTCCTCTTGTTAAGCCACTCCTGAACCACAGACAACGTCAGAGGCGTCTTACCTGGGCTAAGGAGAAGAAGAACTGGACTGTTGCCCAGTGGTCCAAAGTCCTCTTTTCAGATGAGAGCAAGTTTTGTATTTCATTTGGAAACCAAGGTCCTAGAGTCTGGAGGAAGGGTGGAGAAGCTCATAGCCCAAGTTGCTTGAAGTCCAGTGTTAAGTTTCCACAGTCTGTGATGATTTGGGGTGCAATGTCATCTGCTGGTGTTGGTCCATTGTGTTTTTTGAAAACCAAAGTCACTGCACCCGTTTACCAAGAAATTTTGGAGCACTTCATGCTTCCTTCTGCTGACCAGCTTTTTAAAGATGCTGATTTCATTTTCCAGCAGGATTTGGCACCTGCCCACACTGCCAAAAGCACCAAAAGTTGGTTAAATGACCATGGTGTTGGTGTGCTTGACTGGCCAGCAAACTCACCAGACCTGAACCCCATAGAGAATCTATGGGGTATTGTCAAGAGGAAAATGAGAAACAAGAGACCAAAAAATGCAGATGAGCTGAAGGCCACTGTCAAAGAAACCTGGGCTTCCATACCACCTCAGCAGTGCCACAAACTGATCACCTCCATGCCACGCCGAATTGAGGCAGTAATTAAAGCAAAAGGAGCCCCTACCAAGTATTGAGTACATATACAGTAAATGAACATACTTTCCAGAAGGCCAACAATTCACTAAAAATGTTTTTTTTATTGGTCTTATGAAGTATTCTAATTTGTTGAGATAGTGAATTGGTGGGGTTTTGTTAAATGTGAGCCAAAATCATCACAATTAAAAGAACCAAAGATTTAAACTACTTCAGTCTGTGTGCATTGAATTTATTTAATACACAAGTTTCACAATTTGAGTTGAATTACTGAAATAAATGAACTTTTCCACGACATTCTAATTTATTGAGATGCATATTCTTTATTTTTTATTTACCATGCTGTCATACATAGCATATTTTATAGGAAATGAACAACGACACAATAAGGTTCTGAAAGTGCTGTAAATGTTTGTGTGATCACTTTGCTTATAGAAGGTTGTGACAGACCCAAATCAACGCTGCTGCACAGTTGCATTTTTCCAGTTGCCAGATATGTAAATGTAGTGATTTACTTCCATTTCTGGAGCTATGGCATTTCTGCGTGGTGTCGGAGATGTTCGTGTGTCTCTAATTAGATCGGTCACAAACATGATCCCTGCACGATCTAATGTGTAGCGTCTTATTAACTCACTGTCATGCATTGTGTGCATCATTTCTTCTTCCTCTTCATGTTTCGTCCATTTTCTCCACTGCTAAAGAAACTCTTAAGCCTCTTAAAAGTCCTCATCCATACTCCTAACAATTTTGGACCTTAAGACCTATTTTAAGGGTTAAGATGCTTTCTGAATTACTTTTTTCTTTACTAGGATCTTTTCTTTAATTTTAAGAGGAAACACCCACATTTCTAAGAATTTTCTTAGAATTTTGTTACTAAGAGCAATTCTTAGCACTAAGATTTTTCATGAATACGGGCCCAGATAACTTTAAATGAGCATTCCATTAATGTTTCTGCGAGAATGTTTGATTATAACTTTGAGAGAACCTTGCCAGAATGTTTTGCTTAAGTTATAAAAACGTTACTCCTGAAGGTTCTCAGGACATTCAAAATGTCTGTTTTTTTTTTTTTGTTTGTTTGTTTTAGAAATGTTTTTTCTTTGTTATGTGAACATTAAGGGAACATTACATTGTATCATTTTGCAAATATTATGGAAATGTTACTTTTGAATGTTCTGATGCAAGTAGCAACATTTAAAAATCGCTAGATGAATGTCCAACTGAAATGTCTTAGGAAAAAGCGTTCCATGAATGATTTACATTTATGCATTTAGCAGACGCTTTTATCCAAAGCAACTTACATAGCATTCAAGTTACAGTTTTTACATTGTATCAGCTCTTGCTTTCCCTGGGAATCGAACCCATGATCTTGGCGTTGCTAACGCCATGCTCTACTATTTGAGCTACAGGAAAGCACGATATGATGTAATGATGTATAAATAATGTTTTTGTGCTGTTTTGAGAACATTATAAAAGACCAGATAACTTTAAATGAGCATTAACGTTTCTGCTTAAGTTTGTTCTTAATTTTGAGAGAACCTTGCTAGAACGTTTTGCCTTCTGTAGGATCTCTGAATGCTCAAGATGTCGAGGCTTTTTTTATGTTTTAGAAATGTTTTTTCTTGGTTGTATGAACGTTAAGGGAACATTCTGTTGTATCATTTTGCAAACATTATAATGTTACTTCTGAATGTTCTCTGAATGTTCTGAAACAAGTGTAACATTTAAAAAATGTTAGACGAACATCCAACTAAAACGTTTCAGGAAAATCATTCCATGAATGATACATTAATGATACATTAACATTTTGAAAACATTAAAGACCAGATAATTTTGAAAAAATGTTCCATTAATGTTACAGCAAGAATTTTGCAAGAACATTCTAAGAAGGTTCTCGGTTGACTGAATTACGCTGAACAACGACACTATTACTATCTTCTGTACAGCTGAAAGTTGCTTCATAATTGATGAATTTTACAACATTAAAGGTGCAGTTGGAGATCTCAGAAAATGCTAACTTTAGCCTGATAGCACTGAAAGCGGATGTCCCACCCTCCCTGCAATCGCCGTCCAAAGCCACGCCCCCTAAACGCACATATGCTCAAAGCGCAGAATACCAGAGACAACATAAATTACTACAATAGGCTACATCAGCGGTTTCCAATTACAGTCCTCGTGCCCTCTCCGCTCTGCACATTTTATATGTATATTTTATCACGTCCGACGGTTGTTCTGTTCGACCGTAAGTCATAAGTGCCCTGCGAAGTGGACATCACCAGATATTCCGCCATGATTCCAGTTCAAAGCGTATGTTCCATACAAAGGGCATTAAAGTGTGCGAGACGTGAATTTAAATTGTATTTATTTACAGAGGTATATATTCAATGGATTTCCCCTGTTCAGGGAGTAGGGAGCAATGAACACTGTGTAGGGAGCATGTCAATCGGAACACAGTTCATGCGCGTAGCTCTCTTCTAACGAGCTGGTTATCTGAATCAGGTGTGTTAACTAAGCGAGACATGCAAAATATGTAGAGCGGGGTGTACGAGGACTGGAATTGGGAACCGTGCTGGGCTACATCATGTGTCATTCACCGGTGAGAAAACTTTACAGCACCGTTAGTAAAAGTACTACAATACCAGGAAGGAAGATCGGGTTGTTGATGTTTGCCTGCCATTCTCGCTCTGTCTGCACATTGCGTGTGATCGCGCTGATGACGTATCCTGTCTGCGCGAACAGGGTGCGCAGAGGTATGCAAATACATACGTTGACAGGCATGTAGGAAAGCCAATTAAAACGCTCGAACCGAGCGTTTTGATTGGACAAACATTTCTTGGTCCTACACCTTCCACAGAATATATAAATACAGATAAATACATTTAGACCACTTAACTTAATGATTGCTATCAGGATGTGAAGAGACTTTCAACCAAAATAACAAAAAATGTTTCTGAAGACAATCACCTATGGCACCTTTAATATGGTTTTCTGTTTACTAATGTCAAGCTGTAAATGTGACTTTTTATTTCAGTGTTTTATTCATCCATCTGTGCACTGCTCTCTGAAATGCTGGAATATTTAATAGTGTTTAAATGTATAAATAATGTTTTTGTGCAAATGTTTTGATAACATTATTAAAGTCCAAATAACTTTAAATGAGCATTCTTGTAATGTTTCTGCAAGAATGTTTGTTCATAACTTTGAGAGAATCTTGACAAAATGTTTTGGTTAAGCTATAAAAATGTTATTTCTGAAGGTTCTCTGAATGCTCAAAACGTCAATTTTTTTGTTTTAGAAATGTTTTTGTCTTGATTATATGAACATTAAGGAAACATTCCATTGTATAATTTTGCAAACATTATGGGAATGTTACTTTTGAACATTCTCTGAATGTTCTGAAACAAGTAGCAACATTTTAAAAAAAATGTTTCAGGAAAAACGTTCCATGAATGATACATTAAAGATACATTAACATTTTGAAAACATTAAAGACCAGATAACTTTGAACAAATGTTCCATTAATGTTACAGCAAGAATGTTGCCAGAATGTTCTCAGAAGATTCCCTGTTAACTCATTTGAGATGTAAAATGACACTATTATTGTCTTCTAAAAGCTGAAAGTTGCTTCATAGTTGATAAATTTCTGTTTATTAATGTCAAGTTGTAAATGTGAGTTTTTATTTAAGTGTTCATCCATCTGCGCACTGCTTTCTAAAATGCTGGAATATTTAAAGGTAAACCAAAGGTAAACCAAACTGGCTTACCTGTACACTAACGAATCGTCATATGTTCCGTTGTATTGGACCTGGAACATCCGAATCCCTGGAATATTTCTCTGAAAGTTGAACTTCACCAGAGCCGTGGATGAGGTGATCTCAGAGATCAAGACCCTCTTTTCTTGTCCACCCTTGTTGCCCATTGAAGAGCCTCCGTCTCCACTCGTCTTGGCAGAAGTGGCGATGTCGGACGACCCTGGGTCCGGCTCTTGAACCATACTGGTGTCGTTGGTGAAATGCGGAAGTTTGGTGATGAGCAGATCCACCGTTTGCTGAGCCTCTCCAGACGGATTGGACGCAACGCAAGTGAACGATCCAGAGTCCTTCACTGTGCTGATCAGAATGTCCAGGGTTCCGTCTGAATGGACAACGGTGCGGCTGGAATTGAAAACCAGCTTTCCATCGGGAGCGATCCAGTGGATAACTGGATCCGGATCGCCGCGGGCTTTGCAGCGCAAGGAAACCTGCTGGCCCTCGAGGGCCCGAGTCTCTTGCGAATGCCTCGTGATGAGCGGCGGCTCGCACAGGAACTCCTCTTCGGATACGGTCCAGAAATAGCGTCCAGCAAGATGCTGCGGAGCCGCACAGGTCTCCAAGTCGTCTTCACGCCGGAGTCGCCGAAGCCACAGCAACTCACAGTTACAATGCAGCGGGTTTCCTCCGAAACTCAACGCGAAAGACGAAGGACCCAAAACGCCCGATGTGGCCAGAACTCCGGCTCTCTGGAAAACCGGATCGGGCGGAAGCTTATGGAGCTTATTGGAGGTGACATCCAGACGCTTGAGCTTCTGAAGCCCGGAGAAGGTTCCTTCGGGAATGTAGTTGATCATGTTGTGGTCCAGGTTTAAGGTGTGCAGGCTGGTCATGAGCTGGATGGCGATCCATGGCGCGCTTTCGAGGTTGTTGTAGGATAAATCCAGCTCTTCCAGCGCGAGAAGGTCGTTGAATGCTCCTATGTAGATGTGCGTGAGCTGGTTGTTGTTGAGAATGAGATGGTGCAGCTTGGACATGCCGCTAAACGTATCGTTCGTTATATGCGTCAAGCGGTTGCTGTCCAGATGAAGAGCGCGGAGGTTCTCCAAATCATTGAAAGCGTGAGGCACGACCAATCCTATTGTATTCCTAGAAAGCGTCAGGTCTACCAGTTTGGTCATGTTGGCGAAATCCTTCCGCTTGATGCCTGTGATGAAATTGTCCCCCAGTCTGAGTTCAACCGTGCGTCTGTCGATGTTTGGAGGGACAAACAGCAGCCCCTTTTTATCACACAAGGTGGCCAGATTGGGGGACAAAACCTGGCATATGCAGCGCTTGGGACACACTTGGATCTTCTGGGCTTTTAATGCCATTACAACGACCATCAAATAAACCAGTAGCGTCTCCATCTGGGTTCCGGGTGTTGGTTAAACAACCTGCAGAGAAAGCAAACACAGAGGCGACTCTCATTACTGGTAGCAGATCAAGAGCAGTGAGTGCGAAAGAAAGAAAGAAATAATGCTCTTATAAGCAAGGATGTATTAAATTGATCAAAAGTGGCATTTATAATGTTACAAAAGATTTCTATTTCAAATAAATGCTGTTCTTTTGAACTTTCTATTCATCTGTGAATCCTGAAAAATAAAATGTATCACAGTTTCCACAAAAATATTGTGCAGCACAACTGTTTTCAACATTGATAATAATCAGAAATGTTTTTTGAGCAGCAAATCAGCATATTAGAATGATTTCTGAAGGATCATGTGACACTGAAGACTGGAGTAATGATGCTGAAAATTCAGCTTTGATCACAGAAATAAATTACAGTTTAACAGATCTTCACACAGAAAACAGCTGTTTTAAACTGTAATAATATTCCACAATTTTTTACTGTATATTGTCCAAATAAATGCAGCCTTGTGGACAGAAGAGACTGCTCCAAAAACCAGTGTACAGGCTTTGACAAAAAATGTGTGCATGACCTTGCATGCAAGATGAGTCACTGATATTTATTAATATGTATATTTTGCCTAAATAAATGCTATAAGTTTTCTTGTTTAAGAGCATATGACGTCAGAACTCTCATGGCTTAAAAGCTACACGTACAAACCAAATAATCACGAGTGCAAACAACCATTTCTCATCCTGATGTGGTGAAACATCATGTCAGGGAATCTGATGGCTCGAGAAGCTTTCTGGGGACATCTCTTAAAGCTCACGCTCCACTGACGCGCTGTTTTTGATATGATAATGTCGATCCTTTCATCTTTGTGTTTGGCGAGATGAAAGACTCATCTGGCCGTCCGGTTACTCATCAGAATTAGTCTGATGTCTCCAAAGAGTGAGCGGAGACAAAGAGCATCAACACAGATGCCACATCAGGAGCGACGCGTCGTTGCCTCGCATCGATTCACTCGGCTCTTCAGGGCCGCTCGTGTTACTTATTACTCACGCGGGATGAGAAACATATTCTCTGAATGACTCTTAAGTCCTTGATGAGATATAACATTTCATACCAGCTACGGCTTTGATTAGAATGCAAAGATCATGAATATTTAATCGAGGATGTTTAATTATGTTTGCATTTAGAGAGAAATCGGAGCATTGGCTCGTGGTTTCTGTTGCTCCGCTTTACAGGGTGTTTCTAACATGCACTAAAATATCAGCAGATCAGTTCTTGTCGCTTCTGTCATTTGTAACCTTGGAAATCCACGTCTCTTCTGAAGATGTGACGATGTCGAGCAGGTGATAAGCCTTTCAAAGCAGTGCACTGAGAAAGCAGGCGATAATAACCTGCTGTACATCACGCCTGTGATCATGAGAGAGTCGCATCATTAGACTGTCATGCAGACAATAGAGGAGTGAGACCTGCATGTAAAAATAGGCAATAAAAGTGAAGGATGAAGGTGACATCTGACAGTATGGAAGAGCAATGAAAAAGGGAGCGTGCTAAACTATAAAATGCATGAAATAAACAACAGGAACATGTGTGCCGATTCATCTTTGTCACATATAAAGGCCACAGCTTTAAATAATGACATGCTGCCACTGAATTAACACAACATGACAGTGTTTGCAAAAATGACACAGAGTCTCATCTCCTGCTAAAAAATGTTCTAAAAGCATTTTGCTACCGTTCCCATTAAGTTATAAAAATGCTATTTCTGAATGTTCTCTGAACATTTTTTAAAATGTTTTAGAAAGGTTTTTTTTTTTTTTTTTTGGTTATGCAAATGTTAAGCGAACATTGTAACATTGCATTGTATATTGTTAGCAAAATTTGTTCCATAAATGATGTATAAATAATGTTTTTGTGCTAGGGTGGTTGTAGCATAAAAAAAAAAAAAAATACAGATAACTACCCAGCTAACAAACATATGTTCTAAGAAAATATCTCTAACATTATAAAATGTTATTTCTGAATGTTCTCTGAATGCTCAAAATGTTCATTTTTTTTTTATTTATTTTATTTTATTTTTTTTTGCAAATGTTTTTTCTTGGTTATACAAATGTCAAGGGAACTTTTCATTTTATCATTTTGCAAACATTATGGGAACGTTACTTTTGAATGTGAAACAAGTGTAACATTTAAAAAATGAGTAACATTTAAAAAATGTTAGATGAATGTCTAACTTAAACATTTCAGAAATAAAACATTCTATGAACAATGTGAAAATAACGTTATTGTGCTAACATTTGAGAGCATATGTATTACTTCCCAGCTAACAAAAATACGTTCTAAATATGTTTTGTTAATGTTTCAAAATGTTATTTCTGAATGTTCTCTGAACGTTAAAAACGTCTGGTTTTAAACATTAAGGGAACATACAAACATTATGCGAATGTTACTTTCAAATGTTCTCTGAACGTTCTGAAACAAGTAACATTTAAACGTTAGATGAACATCCAACTAAAACACTTCAGGAAAAATAGTTTGTGAAATAGAAAAACGTTTATGCTAACGTTTTGAAAACGTTATTAAAAAAAAAAAAAACAGACTAAAACATTTCAGAAAAAATGTTCCATGAACAATGTGTAAATAATGTTTTTGTGCTAACATTTTGCAAACAAAGACCAGATTACTTTGAAAGAACGTTCCATTAACGTTACTGCAACATTGTCAGAACGTTCTGACAACATTCCCTGTTAGCTGGTCTATATAATGCATTGAATGTATTCATATAATCATAACGCACTAAAGCTCATGGGTCAAGGACAAATGTTGGTGTTTAATAGGCGGGTGATGTCACACTCTCTGCATATAAAATGACCTTCCCATCAGCCACTTTATTGAGTCTGTGTCGCTGGAGTTGTTTGCCAACCAGCTGGCTGCATTAGTTGGCAAAGCGTCTGTATTTTCAGCAGGCTGCGCCGCAGTCACTACTTCCCCTCCGAAACACCGCTGTGAATGTGCTATTGGGTGGCTCAGAGTGAGCCATATTTTTTTACTTTGCATCCCATTTTTCCCAGCCAACACTCACTGAACCATAAATGAAGCAGCATGACAGATCTCCCGTGATTTGGAAGCATGCGTGTTGGAAGGACGGCGAGGAGACGAGTGTCAAAGAGAGCAGAGTTTGGGTCTGTAGAACGTGTCTGTTTTCACACATCTACAGCTGCTCCACTGAACACATTCAAACGAAGGCTAATTACGCTGGCAGGACTCGAAACCTCTGCATTTCAACCGATCAATCATTTAGTGCACTCATTCTCATGTCGTTCCAAACCCGTTTGCCATTATATGATTGGATGTATGCAAATTCCCCGCTGACAACAAAAATATATTCTAAGAATGTTTTGCTAATGTTCCTATTAACTTATGAAAACGTTACTTCTGAATGTTCAAAATGTCCAGTTTATAAATATTTTAGAAACGTTTTCATGCAAATGTTAGGAAACATTCCATTGTATCATTTTGAAAATATGAAAATGTTACTTTTGAATGTTCTGAAACAAGTAGCAACTTTTAAAAAACGTCATACGGACATCCAACTAAAATGTTTCAGAAATAAAACGTTCTATGAACGATGTGTAAATACTGTTTTGAGAACATTATTAAACACCAGATAACTCTGAACAAATGTTCTACTAACACATTCTGTAAACGCATGTTCATAACATTCAGAGAACCTTCTGAGAACATTCCTTGTTAACTGGATTTAAGCTGTTCAAGCCCAACTAACAGTGAATGTTCTCTCAACTTTCACTAACTTTTTTTTTTAAAAGGTAAATAAATAAGACAAAACATTCAGAAACACTTTATTTTAAGGTGTCCTTGTTACACGTTACATGTACTTATAATAACAATAAATTGTGCATAATTACATGCAAGTAAACCTAAACCAAACCCTAATCCTAACCCTAACCATGTAGTAAGTACATGTAGTTAATTAATATTTCTCAGTACTTAAATGTATAACTACACTGTAACAATGACACCTTAAAAAAAGTGTAACCAATCATTCTTAAAGTAATAAGAATATTCTTGTAATTGTATGTCCAAAATTTGATGAATGTTCTAAGAAAAGTTTCTGTAACCTTTAAATAATGTTATAATCACAACAAGAAAACTAGGCATTTTAAAGTTCTTAGAATATTTAAAAAATAAACATTTAACAACATTCTATTTTGGGTGAAAATAAGCTTAGTACAATGTTGCAAGAAACACTTCTGTAACCTTCACATAATGTTATAATCATGACAAGAAAACTGGACATTTTAACGCTTTAGAAACATTTAAAAACAATGTTCCCACAACATTTTTATAACCTAAATCTGTTATCTGGGAGTCTTCCTCTTCACTGTAGCTCTGACGTCTCATTCATGTTTGTGTTCAGACTGATAAACAGCAGGTTTGAAATCATGAGGATGAGTTTCCATTTGTGCTTGATTATTTGGATTCATGCCTTCTTCAGTCTGAGTGTGACTTCATAAACTCAGGTGTGATCTGTGAGATCAGATCTGACACCGCAGCGGTAGAGATGTGTGGTTATCAGACTATAACAGATGTTTTCTGCTGTTCTTCACTGCTAACAGTTTCTGAAAGACAGTGAGCTGAGTCCATTCTCTTATTTCTTTGCATTGGCTGCCAGTAGCCCGACTGGACTGATAGATAGACATAATGTTTTAAAGAGCGCCTGCACACACACACACACACACGCACACACACACACACACATGTGCCATACAGGTACTGAGAGTCAGGCGCTTCGTAGATGGATGACTGAGAGTGTGCTTTAAACAGTTTTTACTGTTTGACTTTGGAAATGTGATGTGGTTTTGAGTCAATAATCAACAACAACAAAAACTGGACGGTGGGAACATTTTATAGTTTTGGGTCATTTGCATGGTCATTTGCATGGTCAAAAAAATATAATGAAACCCAGGGATTCTGCAGGTGTTGTGAAGGTACATTTAAGACTTTTTAAGACCAAGGAAGGAAAATGTAAGGAGTAAATAGAATGGGGCACAAAGCGTTTATCAAAATGAAGTGAGTTTATGATTAAAACAAGAGCATGTCCCAATAGGGTCAGAAAAAATTACCTTTAAAAAATTCTCCCTCCATTGGTAGATATTTGTTCTTGTTTTAATCATAAACTCACTTCATTTTGTTCAGTTTCTCAGAAAACAAGACTTCATATCTTAATCTCCAGTAAATGTATCTTGATTTAAGGATGTTTAGATATTTGTACTGGAAAACAAGAAAGAAATACTGAGAAAGAGATTCATATTTTGCAGTGCATTAAACATTTAACTTTCTGTTCTGATTTAAGGTCTTTTTAGGCCTGAACGAAGACTATTTAAGACCTGCAGAAACCCTGTACTCGAAACTGTTTGGTTTATCAATATAATTCAAATCGATGCTCATTTTGTGTTCAACAGAAGAGAGAAAGTCATATGGGTTTGGAACGACATGAGAGAGAGTAAATGATGACAGTTTTCATTTTTGGGTGAACTGTCCCTTCAAAAGGGTCCTTTCTAGACCTAGAAAGAAACAAATGTTACCGATATTAATGATAGAAATCAGTGAATCTGCTCAGGACATACATTTCAACCACTTTCCCTTACAAAATATTACAAAACAGCCAGTTATCCAGCTATCAAAAATATTTTTAAGAATGTTTTGTTAACAGTCCCAATAAGTTATGAAAACATTATTCTTGAATGTTTTTTAAGCGTTCAAAATGTCCAGTTATTTTTAATGTATTAATAAGATGTTTTTCTTGGTTATGTGAAAATTAGAGGAAGATTCCATTCTATAATTTTGAAAACATTATGAGAACGTTACATTTGAATGTTCTCGCAACTTTAAAACACCCATGTTTCATATTTAAAGACTATTTTTTCTTGGTTAATTACATTTGAAAACATTATTTATAAATGTCTTTTAAACATTCAAAATGTCTTTGTTTTTTGTCGTTTTTCTTGGTTATGTGAACATTAGTATTGAACGCAGTTCAGAAGAGAACAGTCTGAGAACGTACAAATAACATCATAAGGATCTTCTGAGAACATTGTTCTAAGAATGTTTCCTTTTAACATTATAAGAACAGACATTAAATATTAATAATGTTATAAGACCGTTCCATAAACATTATTTTAAGGTTTTGTTCTAACATATACATAACCTTTAAAAAACAGTACTGAAATGTCCCTGTTAGCTGGCTAGTCGACATTGAATGCCTAGAAACAGACTGTGTATATTTAGACTCATTCATAAAAACATTTTCAAAAGCTGATGCTTTGATTTTAACACCCATCCATCACATCAAAGGTTATCTGAGCGTATCTGTGCAACCCTGAAACAACACTAACATGATGAAGGGCTCATTTCAAATCCCTGGTGTATGCACATTCTAAAAAGCTCGTCTTCATATGCAAGCATGCACAATCAGATGCATTTTTTTACAAAAGCATATAATAACAAATAATTGAAATTTAACCAGAAGTGTGTGCAATCAAACGATCAATCAGCGTTAATGAACGAGCATAAAGACACACTGTCTGAAGGCCAGTCGTGGTAATTTACCTCGCTTTTCATGAGGCTGCCACTCAGCCCAATGCAAAATTGCAGTAACAGAATAACCTGCCACCATTCCAAGTCGGCAAATGCATTGCACATGATTTATTCATAACGAAACATGACATGCATCCTTCATTTCGAGCGCACTCGCAAGACAATTTGTAACCTTGCAGATGTTCTGATCGAGTGCATTCGTTAAATGTGTTATTTTAGGGTTTCTCTCTCATACCTGTCCTTAAGATCTGAGAGATGCTGAGAAAATGAAGACGCCTGAGGATGGATGCAATGAGAATGGAGAAGCGTCGGGAGGAAAATCGCATCATTTACCTGCAGAAGAGATCAGCTTTGCTTCATAAGGGCAAAGCACGCCGTATTTCCACCCAAATCACCGCATTTCAGCAGCTCCTTCTTTCCAATGACCCAAATAGATCAGTGTGCATCAGATCCTCTCGCATCAGGACCTCCGATGACCTTCCTCGTGTCCATCACCGATGCAGCAATTAAACCCCGTTCTTTAGTGGATGATATGTTGATTAGCACCCGTCTGTTCTCCTTTAGTAAAGCCGCAGACAGAAGCTCCAGCTGGGATCGCCTCTCCGCATTACGCCTGCATGCACCCAAATTACCAATCCTAGTACGGCAAGGGCTCTGCTCATGAATATTAATTAAGTCGTGCTTGGTAACCTTCCAATTGGACTGCGCGCTTTGGAATATTAATCACCCACGCTGATACTGAGTCGGATTGTTCTGGTATATCAGTTATTGTATTGTATAAGGCAGAAAACGAAAGAACAACATATTATAAATTTGTTTATTTTGTTAGGAAAATTCCATATACATAAGAAGAAGTGGGCTCAATGTAAACCAAACTTTGCACATTTTATAAATGACTTTAAATTATATGTAAATCTCTTGGAACAAACAAAAAACAAAAAAGCATTGAAAACATGTAATGCTCTGAAAACATTGAAATTTCTGTAATTCTCTTCCTTTTTCTCTCTCCTTTCTTTTTTTGTCTGACAGCTAATGTTTATTTGATCATGTGAATATGTAATACCTCTTGTTCTTGTGGCATTGAATAAATAAAGCATAAAAAAGGAAAAAAGAGAAAAAGTTATTGTATTGTATAAGGTTAAGGAAGTATCATTCAAAATTAAACAAAGGATTTACCCAGCCAATTATTATTTGGTAAAATTTAAATCTGATTGATTTTAGTTGCTCCTTTTGTTAATTGCCCTTTTATAAAACAATTTTGACAACATGTCTGTGATTGTATCGTACAAAATATTGACAATCATTTTGTTTCGTTATGGAAATATGTATCATTTGGTATCTTAGAGAACAGCAAAGCACAGTCACATTTACATGATAAATCTTATTTTTTACATGCAAAATTTCATATTCACAAATGTAAGTTCTCCTGCAAAAAAAGAAAAAAAAACTTGTTTTTTTTTTTAGGTAAAATGGAGCTATATAATTGATACTATACGATTTTCTATGAAACAAAAAGCAATTAAAACGGTGAAAGTTTGTAAACGCTTTAATACTTTTATATAAATTTGTAATTGTATACAGCCCCTCTAGTGTATAATTGTTTATATCATGTATAATGTTTGTCATATACATGTAATTTGTTCTTGTTTATAATTCTAATAAAAAAGTTCTTGTATTGTATAATATTTTAATGTTCTACATTTTTTAACACTACGTTTTTGCGTTCCAATGAGGAACGTTGGCTATTAATATTATTTTAAACTGTTTTATTGTTATGTATTTTATTGTATAATACCGTAACATCATTACATTGTTATATAATATTAATTCGAGATTGTTGACGTTATGTTGAAAGCGCGCCTCTAGAATATTAATCGAGCGCGCTGACGTTGAGCTCTTTCCGTCCAATGGGAGGTCTGGTCTCATGAATATTAAGTAGCAAGCCTTCGCCCTAGTAAGGTTGGTAGATTCGCCAGCGGTTCGTCAGAGAAAACGCCTTTCTGGAGACGGGAGCGACCTGCGCCGAATTCGAATCGGATCTCAACAGTCAGATGTTTGCAGTTGAGTGTGATTGATGTCAACACACAGTAAAGCAGCAGATCTGAGATCTGATGTAATGAAACATGCATGTGATCGTGCATCACTCACACAATCACATGCAAATGTGGCATTTTCTGTCAGCGCACTTGCATCTTCATATTAATGTCAACAGCACAGCAGACTGTGAATGTCTACTATTATGCTTCATTTGGCTTAAAACAACGTTTTGCATTCAAGTTGTCACACGCTCTGCATGTACACTTTGAGTCATAAATGCATGTTTTCTTTAGCAATAGTTTTGTTGTATGGAAGCATATGTGTAGCAAAATTCAATTTGAAATGTAATATGCAAAATGGCAATGTATTTCTGTATTTAAATTTACATTTTCCCATAGCCTACATATGTGCAACATTTAGTGCAAATTGAAAATGAAAATTCAATTATATAATTTAAATTTGCCATTTTCTACACTAGTTTTAATATGCAAATTAAAAACATATTTTAAAGCTTTATAAGCTGCAAAATTAAAATGAAAAATGTATTACCCAAACTGATTAGATATGTTTAACATGTCCAAGCAATAACTGTAGCAAAATTATCATTTAAATGCTGTTTTCCTAAAAACATTTAGACTTAGGGGTATAGAACACTTGGGATTGCATTTTCATCATTATACCATGTGATAATTGTAGCAAAAATGCAATGAGAGTTTCAAAATGCATTCTGAGCCAAAGGTGCCGCAAAAGGGTAGCAAAATGGTGATTTAAATGTCTTTTATTTTTCTTAAATGCATTGACACTTACATATATGACATTTCAATTGCATTTTCATTAAATACCCCGCGATGAATATAGTTTAAGTCATTGTGGATTTCAAAATGCATCCCCTAGCTGTCAATCATCACATCAAGGCGGGGCTCGGCAACATAGGTCAATATTCGATAGGTCAATATTCCAAACGCTTTTCACCTGCCTGAACATCTCTCACCGTTTACACTCGGATTGATGCACATAAGCAAACAGACAGTGCTATTCTACACTTATTTACTACCTTACCTTATATTTTATTACTCTTTTATTTTTAATCCGTAGAATAGCGCATGCTGTGGACACACCGCTCAACAGTAACCAGTTACATGTAATGGCGTTACGTAATTTAGTTACAAAATAAATGTAACTAATTACGTAAAAAAATGTGTAACCTAATTAAATTACTGTTACTTATGAAAAATGTTAACAATTACAAAGGGGGTTACATCTGAATATTTTCACACACATACAGATTTGATTGATTTCTTTCCCAAATTGCATTGACTGCACTAAAATATGAGACACCAATGTTTCAGGAGTTTAGAACACAGAATAGGACACATGCTTATTCAATAACTGTTTTATTTAGTTTTAATATTTGGGTTTATGTATATGCATTATTTTTTAAGATTAACAGTTTTCCCCCCAGTTTTTAGATATCAGTGTTTCCTGTCATAGCCTTGCAAAGATTTGATTTCAAAAACAGTATCATTGCTATAAACTATCTTGTTATGATTTTAAATCTGTATTTTACCTCAGAATGATCTCAAAGTAAAAAGAGGTGCTAAAGTCTGATTTTGTAATGACTGTGCTTTAAAATTAAATTATTATAATCCTAATTGAAGTGATGAAGGATTTTGACAGTAATCAGTGTTTACTGTAAGGTTGACCCTGCCTGCTTTAAATGCTTGAAGATGATTAACAGTTTAGAAAAATTTAGAAAAAAAAAAACAGGTTTAGAAAAGTAATCAAATATAACCAGTTACATTACTTTAATAAACTAATTGAAATAGTTACACTACTTATCACATTTTAAATAGGATAACTTGTAATCTGTAATCTATTTCAACGTAACCTTCTCAACACTGCTGCTCAACACGGCTTTCCAGGAGAAACTGTGCTGTATTTCAGCATTTTAGCTGATGATTGTGATGAACTCTTGAGATCAGTGATCTGAGAAAGTGAATCAGACCGCATCGCTGTCATTTCACTCCGACTGAGTCTTATTCTCAGCAGTGTCTGGCATGAAGGCAACAGATATTGCTGATGAAGGAAAGCAGGCATTTCCCTTACATGATGCTAACAAAGCACAACTGAAGATGATGACGAAGCGTTGTTTTGAGTGAAAGCTGTACAGCAGAGGGTCACGACCCAAACATGGCTCTCAGGTCTGATGGGTCGCTTATAAATATCACAGAACCCTGCATATGATCAGCTTCTAACAGGAAGGAGAAACACTTCATTTGTGTCCCTGGAGCACAAAAGCAGTCATAAGTAGCACAGGTATATTTGTAGCAATAGCCATAAATACATTGTATGGGTCAAAATTATCCATTTTTCTTTTATGCCAAAAATCATTAGGATATTAACTAAAGATCATGTTCCATGAAGATATTTTGTACATTTCCTACCGTAAATATATCAAAACTTAATTTTTGATTAGTAATATGCATTGCTAAGAACTTCATTTGGACAACTTTAAAGGTGATTTTCTCAATATTTAGATTTTTTTGCACCCTCAGATTCCAGATTTTCAAATAGTTGTATCTCAGCCAAATATTGTCCTATCCTAACAAACCATACATCAATGGAAAGATTATTTATTCAGCTTTCAGATGATGGATAAATCTCAATTTCAAAAATGTTACACTTAAGACTGGTTTTGTGGTCCAGGGTCACATATGAGGTCAAAGGTCATGTGTGCAGTCAAACTCTACAGTATTTCAGCACTAATTCATCTGACTAGTCAAATCAGATAGCTGAAACACGGACAGGTTGTGCTACGCTCTGATCCTCAAAAGATGAACTAAATAAACTAAAGCGTCTGAATGGTATGTTTGTTACTCATTTCTCCTCCTCTAATAACTATATATAATTTCTTTGATGATTAGAAAGTTCAGAAGAACAGCATTTATCTGAAACAGAAATCTTTTGTAACGTTATAAATGTCTCTATCATCACTTTTGATCAATTTAAAGCATCCTTGCTAAAAAAAAGTATTAATTTCTATAATTTCTCTCCCCCCTTTCTATTCATCAAAGAATCCTGAAAAAATTACTGTTTAAAAAAACTGTTTTAAATATTGATAATAATAACAATAATAATAATAAATGTTTCTTGAGCAGCAAATCAGCATATTAGAATGATTTAACTGAAAACAGGAGTAATGATGCCGAAAATTCAGCTTTGATCACAGCAATCAATTATATTTCAACAGATATTCACACAGAAAACAGTTGTTTTAAATAGTAAAAATATTTCACAATGTTACTGTTTTTGCTGTACTTTGGATCAAATAAATTTAGGTTTAGTGAGACATCTTGAAAAAGATTAAAAATTCAAAAATTTTGTAATATCTTTCATAACATAAAATGCTTGTTTTGACAGAACCCTAATTAAATGTTATTTATTTCTCATGATGTTGATGTTCGTCTCGTGTTTCTGGCCCCGCCCACTCTCTGCCTGCGTCACCATCTGCCGCTGTCAATCAAACGCAAGTTCAGCCTGAGCCGCAGCTGCTGTCAAACACCGGCATTTTTACAATCAACAAACCATAAATCGGCTCACATACGCGGTATAAACGCTCAGGATTCAGAAACTAAACCATATTCGAACCATCTCGCGTTGAACTGTACCAAAGTTAAAGTTTGTGTGTAACTTCAGCGAATTAGCGAGCGGTTAGCAGGTAACGTAACAAACAACAACAAACCGACACAAAGTACCTCAGATTAGAAGTGTTTACTGCAAAAACATGTCGACATAACGTTTAAAATCACAGTTTAGACGTGTTTTACTGCTAAAATCGTGCAGAATGTGAGCGTTCAGCAGGTGAAAGTGCTGAGGCGGCAGTTGAGGTTAATCTTAGCAGCAGTTCGGCGCGAAACATGCGCCTCAGAGCCGCCGCAGAAACCGCTGTTTCGGGCTGAAGATCTGCTTCTGCTGACTCTGCGGGTCTCTCTGAGGTGTGTAAGAGTCTTCTGTGTGTCTGAATGCATCTGCAGCTGTTTGTTATTGTTTATGCACATGTTCAGTCCTGCGCTTGAGGCTTCTGCATTGATAGATTTAATGGTTTGCTGACAGATCATGTGCGAGGGCAATGCCGTATTTGGAGATGAAAGATGTTAACCAGTAACTGTGTAACTGTTTAACCCTCAATCATTCTTCTTATAGCAGCCCTAAATTTCTCCTTCGTGGACAAATTTGGGCACGAAGGTCTCAGGTGTGTAAATATAACTTATGTGACTCTGGAGCACAAAACCAGTCAGTTTTTTTTTTTTTTTTTTTTTTTTAAATTGAGATTTATAATTCATTTGAAAGCTAGCTGAATAAATAATCTTTCCATTGATGTATGGTTTGTTAGGATAGGACAATATTTGGCTGAGATACAACTATTTGAAAATCTGGAATCTGAGGGTGCAAAAAAATCTAAATATTGAGAAAATCACCTTTAAAGTTGTCCAAATGAAGTTCTTAGCAATGCATATTACTAATCAAAAATTAAGTTTAAGGTAGGAAATGTACAAAATATCTTCATGGAACGTGATCTTTACTTAATATTTTATTGATTTTTGGCATAAAAGAAAAATGTATAATTTTGACTCATACAATGTATTGTTGACTATTGCTACAAATATACCTGTGCTACTTATGACTGCTTTTGTGCTCCAGGGTCACAAATGTCATATCACTGTCTTTGATAAAATAAAAACTATCAGTTCATCTTTTTTTTTTTTTTTTTTTTTTTTTGGTGCTTTTGAATGTATTTACCTCTAAAAATACCATATTTTAATGTAAAATATGGTTATAAAATATTTATTTTTTTAAATTAATTTTTATTCTTAGAAATATTTAATTTTTTTATTTATTTATTTATTTTTTTTGCTAAAGTAAAAAAATCATTCCAGTATGTTCAGACAGGCAAAACCACCAAAAAAGTTTGGTGACACATGATGGCATAAAAATATCAAAATATTAAAAATATCAACAGCCACTATATGGCTGTAGTACTCAATGGCTGCATATAGGCTGAAATCTATAAACCATTGTTATAACGAACTTGACCTTTAAGTTTTAGATTTTATCACAAGTTAAAATTGTAGAAGTTTAAAAAAAAACAAAAAAAAAACATGTTAAGTGAGACCATACAAAGATGCCAAAATATGCTTACAGACAAATCTGACCTTGCTATAAGGAAAAGACAAAGTAGGAGACAGAGTAATCATTCATTTCTAACAAAAAAACATCACATTTCAATAACTCATAAAAATAAAATGGTACCAAATGGTATCAAACAGGTAAGAATAAACAATAAACAAGTAGCATGTTCCAGGCATTTTTTTTTTGTTTGTTTTGTTTGGAATCATCAACAAATCTTGCAGTAGGACTTTGATCTGACTTTGAAGTGTGTTTGTGTGTGTTTTTTTTTTGTGTGTGTGTTCAGGTGGCAAACTTAGGAAAAGTAGCCAAGTCTTGCACCGCTCAGATTAAGGAAACGATTAAAAAAAAACAAACAAAGCAAAATAACTTTGCCCAAATTTGTCCCGAAGGATGCTTGAGGGTTAAATATGATGGTTTGCTGATATGGCTCATTGATGGGAGTGTCTACGGTATATAAACAGCATCTGCTCTTCTCTGTGTTCAGTCTAAGGATGTCTGGGGTTTGGCGTCTTCTGGCCGTCTGGACGCTTCTCGCAGTGGCTTCTTCTCAGAGGAGCAGCCTGAATGCTGTGGATTTCTCCGAGAGGTTTGGAAACGCCCTGCCGTCCCTCAGTCGACCGGCCAACTCCAGCCAGATCTTCTACAGCATCATGTTTGACGCGGGCAGCACTGGCACCCGCATCCATGTCTACACCTTCATCCAGAAGGAGACGGGTGAGATGAAGACTGTCTGTCTGTCACTACATAGACAGCAGGTTTGGGCATCACTGTGGGATTGAAACGTATCACATGGTTTGTAACTACTGAAATGTAAACAGTCACATGCGTTAAAAGGCAGATTTGTAGTTATGAAATGAATTTTGCTTGTGGTAACGTCAGAAATAAACCTGATTTATTTGTCACTAACTAACTAAAACCACTAAAAAAAATCCAAAAAACATTTTCATTAACTGAAATAAAACTATTATATTATCTATTATTATAAAATCTATTTTATTTCAGCTAATTGCCAAGGAAACATTTATTTTTTATTTTAACATGATGCACTAAAATAACTAAAACTGAAATAAAAAAAAAAAACTATATAGAGGTATTTAAAAAAAAAACAATAAAAGTGACAAAAACACCCAACAAAAAAATACTAATATTAAAATGAAATAGGAAAATATAATTATATAACTAATTAAAAATATTACTAATTAAAAATATAACATATTTAGCTTACATTTCACCCCATTACTTTATCAAAATAAAAGAATATTATAATATATTATTTGAACAAAAATAAAATTAAGCCTTTTTAGGAATTATTTATAAGAATAACAATTTTTGCATTGTGAAAATGAAGCACATTTTCTTTCTAAATCTCATTATTGTAATGAAAAATAATCTGATTAAAATGACTCTAATGTGAGAATTTTTTTTATTTAATTTGTGAAATATATATACATTGTTGTATTTATTTTTTTGCAAATCTATGCTGATGTAAGTCAAAAATATGTTTCAATAATTATAATCCTATTAAAAATATCATTATTTTACACGAAAAAGAGCCTTTTTAGAAGCATAAATATTTTTGTGATAATTAGGCACATTTCTCTCTAAATCCCATTACTGTAATGCAAAATAATGTGATTATAATGACTTCAATGTGCAAATTATTTGTTTTTAAATTGTAAAATATTTATACATCACAGTAGTATTTGTTGAACTGCAATTTATGTGGATTTAAATTTTTAAAAAATGAATTACTTTAATTGTAATCCAAAGGGAAAAAATCAAATTATTTTCCAATAAATAAAATTAAGTTTTTAATATTTTTTACATCCAAATGTTCTCTCTAAATTTCATTATTGTAATGGAAAATAATGATTCTAATGATTTTAATAAGATAATTATTTTTTTGTAATATATATATGTGTGTGTATATGTGTGTAATATATATATATATATATATATATATATATATATATATATATATATATATATATATATATGTATATATATATTAGACACACATACATGCACATACATGCACACACATCGTAGGAGTGTTTATTGTTATGTTACAAATGTTACAGTAATAGTTATAGTAATTACAGTACTGAGAATCACTGTCGTGAGTTAAGAGAATTACTATAATGTGATGTTTTCTGACGTCTGTTGTTTTGCCCTCAGACGGACTGCCGGTGCTGGATAATGAGATGTTCCACTCGATGAAGCCCGGTCTCTCTGCTTACGCCGATATACCTGAGATTGTGAGTTATTACAGGCTTATGTGTGAGTTATTATGTGTGTAAGCATGTGTTTGTGGAGTCAGCGCTGATGTTTCTGCTCTCAGGCCGGTCATACGGTGCGTCAGCTGCTGCGTGTGGCGAAGAAGACGGTTCCTCCGGTGGAGTGGAAGAGAACGCCGGTGCTGTTCAGAGCCACAGCTGGACTGAGGCTGCTGCCGCCGGCTAAAGCTCTCGCGCTCCTCGAGGAGGTACAGCATCTTCAGACGTGACGCAAGATTAACACACGACGCTCAAAAATCACCAGTTTATTTATTACAGTCAAATTAATGTACTGTGTTTTAGTTTGTTTTTATTTAATATTTTGTATTTTTATGAGGTTTTATGGCACTGCGTAATATTTATGCAGTAGTTACAATCCATGTATTGCCTATTGACCAGAAAAAAAGAGAAATTATAAACGTTACAGATGTTTACTGTTATGAAAAATGCACAGAAATACTATTTTCAAATTTTGTGTGAAATAACTTCCAAAAACATGTTTTAAAATAATAAAAAACAAAAAAAAGCTGTGTTTCAAATTTGAGGTTGATATCACAAAAAAAAAAAAAAAATTGAGCACAGTACCAAAGGTTTCCACTAGATGAAATTCGTTTCCCATTTGTTGTCAATGTGGTGATTTTTGACTGTGAAAAGTACAAGTGTGAATATTTTTTCAGGACCATTTGACCTTTTTGTGTGTGTGTGTGTGTGTGTGTGTGTTTTTCTTTTTTTTTCTGGTGTGTTTTCATAGCAAGTTCCTCTGTACCATTCCGATGGAGAAAAAAATTCTAAAAAAACAAAACAGACTGAAGAGCAGTAGAGGGTTAAATACAACTGCAGTATGAACACAGGCAAATCTTGAACTGTGAATCTAAATTTGTCAACAGTTTCAGACATTGAGGTTTAACCCAAACACTAGAGAAGCTGCTTCACCTCCAGCATGAGTGCTGTTTGTTCCTATCCGTTACACTGTTTTTACTGTGATATTTCCAGTCATAACACTGTCATGTGTGTTTGTCTGCAGGTGCAAGACGTCTTCGATGAATCTCCGTTTTATGTGCCTGCTGATAGCGTCAGTATCATGAACGGCACGAATGAAGGTCTGTCCACCAACAACAAATGCAGAACATTACAAATATACAGAGAAATTAGAATAGAAATGTAATGAACTAAGACACTGTCAGAACACGTCCAGCTCATATTTCACCCCAAAATCAAAGTAAAGGAATATTTAATATCATAATATTTTTATGCAAAAAAAGCCTTTTTTAAAAGCATTAAGGTTTTTCCAATTAAGCAGATTTTCTCTCTAAATCTTATTCAGAATAATCTTGTTCTGAAGACTATAATGTGATAGATACTTATTTAAATAAAAATATTTGTATATCATGGTTTTATTTATTGTACTGTAAGTGTATGCTGATTTAAATTAAAGAATGACACTAATTATAATCCAATGAAAAATATAATATTTTTTCATAAACAAAAATTAGACCTTTTTAGGAGCATTAAGAGTTTTGCATTTTGACAATTAAACAGATTTTCTCTCAAAATCTCATTACTGTGGTGTGAAATAATCTGATTCTGATATGAGAATTATTTAAATTGTAGAATATTTATACATCATAGTAGTATTTGTTATATTATAACTTATGCTGATTTAAATAAAGTAATAAACTAATTATAGTAATAAAAAAATTGTTAATTGTAAAATATTTATACATGGTAGAATTTGTTGTACTGCAAATGTATGCTGATTTAAATAATAATATATAATACAGTAGTGAGAATATGAGACATCATCATTGAGAATGATTAGAATTATATACTAAACTCTCCCCGTATGACGTTTTTCTTATGTCTGTTGTTGAATAATGGATCAGTTGAAGTCTGTTTTTTCTGTGCATGTTCAAATGCTCATGTTAGCTGCTAGAAACTACAACACTAGCATATAACCCTGTCATGAATGCATGGGTTCAGCATGCTGAAGATGATGTGATGAGTGTGCATTAAGAGCTCAGACATTGGCGTCACGTCTGTGATTCCTTCACTAGATGCTACCATCAGATGAAACCACACCATTACTGCAGCACAGTTATTATTATTATTATGAAACAGACTCTGATTCACGTGAAGCATGCTTTGCATTTGTAAAGGCATTCTGATTATTAATAGAAGCGATTCATCATTAAACATCATTGATATTATCATGCAGTGTGGTAAAATGACTGTAATATATGTCTCTTCACAGGGATTCTCGCCTGGGTAACAGTCAACTTCCTGACAGGTGAGACTTTCTGCAGTGACTTTAATAAATTGAGCTTATAAACTTAAGCATGAAGTGCTGATGTTCTTTACAATAACAGATTATTTGTGCATTATAATAACATGTATTGTGAAAGCACAGAGTCAGTGTTGATTTCCATCTATCCTCACGCATTAATGCATCTGCAATAAGAAAACACTCGCTGATTAATATTTCGTATAATCATGCTCTTGTTTTTGTCTTTCAGAAGTGTTAATGTTTGTAGATCTTGAATGCTGTTTTCAGGTCAACTCCACAGAAACACACAGAAGACGGTGGGAATCCTGGATCTGGGCGGAGGATCCACACAAATCACCTTCCTGCCCAAATCAAGGGTCAGTGAGCTCTCGTTCTGACCCGAAACCATACATACTGACCGGCAGCTGATAAATGCTCAATAATGGACACAAACACTGGGAATAATTACGCTGTTTTAATGTTTCTGAAAGAAGTCTCTTCTGCTTTTATTTGGTCAAAAATAATGTAAAAATCTCAAATATTATTACAATTTAAAATAGCTGTTTTCTATGTGAATGTCTGTTAAACTGTAATTTATTTCTGTGATCAAAGCTGAATTTTCAGCATCATTACTCCAATCTTCAGTGTCACATGATCCTTCAGAAATCATTCTAATATGCTGATTTGCTGCTCAAGAAACATTTCTGATTATTATCAATGTTGAAAACAGTTGTGCTGCCCAATATTTTTGTGGAAACTCTGATGCATTTTATTTTTCAGGATTCACAGATGAACAGAAAGTTCAAAAGAACAGCATTTACTTGAAATAGAAATCTACTATAACATTATAAATGTCTTTACTGACACTTTTGATCAATTTAATGCATCCTTGCTTAATAAAAGTTAAGATTTCTTTTTATTTCAGCAGTAAATTACATTTTAACAGATATTCACATAGAAAACAGTTATTTTAACTGTGATGATGTTTCACAGTCTTTTATGTATTTTTAATCAAATAAAAATGCAGCCTTGGTGAGCAGAAGAGATTTCGTTCAAATAAAAAACATTGAAAAAATCTTAATTATTCTAAACTTTTGAGCAGTATTGTATGCTTACAGTTATTATTAGAGACTTGTGTGGACCCTTTGTCTTGGGCCACCTAGCAACCACTCAGAGCACCTTAGCAACCGCACAGTACCTGTAATGCATTTCTGAACCTGTTTGTTGTATTTGACAGAAAACCATTGAGAGCGCTCCAGCAGATTACATCGTGAGGTTCGACATGTTCAAGAGCACATATGAGCTCTACACACACAGGTAACGCAGCAGCGATGATGATGATGATGCTGCAGGAATGTGGCGTTTCCCGCTCTAAACATGCGCTGTTCTTCGCAGTTACCTTGGAAACGGAATCAAAGCGGTGCGTCTGTCGGCTCTGGGAGTGTTGGGTTCAGACGGTACTGAACACACACATGAACACACACATGATGTTCAGTAAGAGCGGCAACCGCTTCAGTTTTCATCTCTGTGTTTGTGTTTGTGCTGCAGGTCTGGAAAAGAAAGTTTTCCAAAGCTCCTGTTTTCCCAAAAAATACACCGGTGAATTCAGCTTTGGAGGATTGGATTACCACGTCAGCGGAGTCATTTACGGTAAAACAATTAAACCATAAAGACCATAAAGACCATAAAGATTGTTTGCATTATTCTGATCATTAAACATTTACTCTAAAATTCTTATTGAAATGTAAAAATTATATATTATTTAAATTTAAAAAAGTATGATAATATGATGGGTTTTTACAAGTTGGAAATAGTGTTACTTTTATTATTTGTGTACTATTGTAGCATTTATTCATATTGTGAATTTATTTTTAGAAATGATGTTTATAAATGAATAGAATATTATAAATAGTAGTAAAATATATAAATTGTATTTCTATTTAATTCACTTAGAAAAACTATTGTAAATGTTGTAAATGTAATTGTAAATGTTGCGTTAGCAAGTAAATGAAATAAAAAAATAAACAGAAATACTAAAAACAAAATAAGAAAAATAAAAAATGAATGAGAAATTTGTTACATTTAATTTAAATGTATGAAATTTTATTTTATAAATGGTTTTTATCAAATAAATAAAATATAAATGTGACCCTGGACCACAAAACCAGTCTTAAAGGGGTCATCAGATGCAAAATTAACTTTACAAGTTGTTTGAACATAAATATGTGTTGTTGGAAGTGATAAAACACATCCATCCTATAATGATAAAAATCCACCCAGTGGTTTTTTTAAAATCCCCTTTCTCAAATCAGGCTGTTCTGAGATTCCTGTCAGAATGACATAGTTCTGCACAGGCCCCTCCCACGATAGTTGATTGACAAGGCCACCTTACCTTAGATCCGTCCTGAGTGAGCTGTCATCAGTCCGCAACTGAGTCGACTCCGGTGCAGGGGAAGACAAGAATGTCTCCGATTAAGCGATTGAGGTGTTTTGTTGCTGGATGTAATAATGAATATAGCAGTCGTCATTTACTCCCGACATCTGAGCCGCTGAAGACACAGAGGATTAACGTTACTTTCGTTTTGAAGTGCATGCGCGATCCCCGATCTGCCTAAATGCGTCTGTGTTCGTGCGAATCATTTGTGATCCAGCTTCATCTACAGAAGTGAGTATAAGGGTTTTTTTTTCTGAATCTTTGCAAGTCCCCTTTCCTAATAATGTGCTAATTAGCCAGTTTTGCAGCTAAAGTAAACAGTACTGCTCGTCACCCCACGGAAGAGAGGGGCGGGGTCAGCAGAGCTCATTAGCATTTAAAGCAACATGGACTAGAATGGCTTGATGAAAACAGAGCTGATTTTGACAGGGTAAAGAAGGTGTTGTTTTACACTACAATTGAGAAATTTTAACCAAAGTATGTTATAAACTTTTCATTAAGACCCTAAAGAATTATATCAACTTGTGGAAAATGGGCATCCGATGACCCCTTTAAGTAGCACAGGTATATTTGTAGCAATAACCAAAAATACATTGTATGGGTCAAAATTATCCATTTTTCTTTTATGCCAAAGGATTAAAAGAAATATCATTAGGATATTAAGTAAAGGTCATGTTCCATGAAGATATTTTGTAAATTTCCTATTGTAAATATATCAAAACTTAATTTTTGATTAGTAATATGCATTGCTAAGAACTTCATTTGGACAACTTTAAAGGTGATTTTTGCACCCTCAGATTCCAGATTTTCAAATAGTTGTATCTCAGCCAAATATTGTCCTATCATAACAAACCATACATCAATGGAAGCTTATTTACTAAATAAAGCTTATTTACTCTACTTTCAGATGATGTATAAATCTCAGTTTCAAAAAATTGACCCTTAGACTGGTTTTGTGGTCCAGGGTCACAAATAGTATAAAAGTAGTATATAAAAAAAGTAGTAAAATATATAAATTGTATTCATATTTGTTTCGTTCATTATATATATGTGTGTGTGTGTGTATATATATATATATATATATATATATATATATATATATATATATATATATATATATATATAAACATGAAAAACTATAAATAAAACAAATACTTAAAACAAAATAAGAAAAATGACAAAAGCATATAACAAAATTGGTAAAAATGTAAATAATTATAAAAATATAAACTAATTGAAAATATAAAAAATACCATAATAGTATGCAAAAAATACTTAAATCATTTTGATTGAAGTTATTCATGTAATGTTTATATTTTATTTTTATGTCAGTTTTAATTCGTTAAAAGAAAATGATTTTTATCATTTTAGTTTCAGCAAACAATAACAACACTGGTTGGAAAATGTGCTTGTCATAAAAATAATGCAAAAAAAATCTTCTGAATTAAAAGTCTTGAATTAATGTGATTATTTATTGTAAATTGTATTTTATTTGAAATATGAAGTAGTAATTGTGAGATCTGTGGTGATGAAGACTCTGTGTCTGATGCTCAGGTGTGACGGGCTTTAAGGCGTGTTATCAGGAGATGCTGAAGGTGGTGAAGGGCATCATTAAACAGCCTCACGAGCTGAAGGACAGCAGCACCTTCTACGCTTTCTCTTATTACTTCGATCACGCCGTGGAGGCCGGACTCATCGGTGAGACACCACATCATGACAAACACGGGGTTAAAAAAAAAACAAGTCTTAAATCAGAGCACATAAAGGTGTGGCATTAAATGTTGCATGCACTGCAAAAAATTAATATCTTCCTCAGTATTTTTGTCTTGTTTTCCAGTACAAATATCTAAACATCCTTAAATCAAGATACATTTACTGGAGATGCCAAAAAAAAGATATGAAGTTCTTGTTTTCTGAGAAACCGAACAAAATGCTCAACCTTTTGGTGCTCTTGACCTTAACTTTTAACTTTAACAGAAATTAACTTTTCTGACTCAATTGGCAGATATTTGTTCTTGTTTTAATCATAAACTCACTTCTTTTTGATCAGTTTCTTATAACTAGACTTCATATGTTTTGTCATTTCAGATCTTCAGTAAATATAAGATTTGTACTGGAAAACAAGACAAAAATACTGAAGAAGAACAGCATTTCTTTGCAATGTGATTGCAAAAGATGTGTTTTCCCTTGAAATTTAAGTTTAAATTCTTTAAATTTTATTTACTTGGTCTTAAAAAGTCTTAAATTGACCTTCATCAAACCTGCAGAACCCCTGAAGCTGAAATCATGTTTGTTTGTGACCGAACTCTTACTTTAAACAGTAATTTTAGCATCAGTTTGTGATGAGATTGAATCTCTTAAACGCTGCAGATGAGAGCAGAGGAGGAGCCGTGAAGATCAGAGACTTCAAGAAAAGAGCTAAAGAGGGTGAGACTCATCTTCACCTTCATCTTCTCATCTTTATGTCTGTGTGAAGATGCACATGTACGTAATATAATACACAAACCCGACATGAGCTCTCTTGTGTGTGTGTGTGTGTGTTACAGTGTGTAACCGTCCATCTAAACGGTCTCAGCTCAATCCATTCCTCTGCATGGATCTCACATACATCGTCTGTCTGCTCAAAGATGGCTTCGGCTTTAAGGAAAGCACCGTCCTGCAGGTTCGACTGGGTTTCTCTGTCTTTAACCGGCTCTAAGCTCACTGTTTAACCAGTGTTAACCAGTTAACCCCTGATGCTTGTGTTTCCAGCTGACCAAGAAGGTGAGGAACGTGGAGACCAGCTGGGCTTTGGGAGCTGCCATCTACCACTTCCAGAAGTTCAGGATCCATTAAAGAGCTCCATGTCTTCATCAAAGAAAGAAACGCTTAACGCTCCTGAAACTGGCTTCAGGTTCTGTCTTCATATGGGAAATGTCTCTGAAATGAACTGATGTGTGTTTGATTCCTCAGGAGCTTCATGAGATGAGAGCAGATCTGCGGCAGGAGTTTCTGTAGACGAGAATATGCTGTTGTTGTTTACGTTACTGAGCAAATGTGTTGCGATTTACAGCAGTCTGTTCTTTTTTCCTCAATTAAAATTTTTAACAACATGTACATTTGCCTCTATTAACTTTCCAGACGACTTTTGTCTTGAAGCATATTTAAGTACAAACATATTCCAGGCAGAATCTTGGATAACAGCGAATGCAGTGAAGAAGCTTTCAGCACCACAGCGGAACTCCAGATTATTTACAGAAACCGCACTGAATGTCACATCCTTAAAAATCATTCTTTTCTCTCCTCAAAAATCATTTTCAATCCTCAAAATATTTTTTTTTTCACTCGTCAAAAATCACTTTTTTTTTCTCTAGTCAAAGATCATCTTTTCGCTCGTCAAAAAAACCCCAAACTTTTTCCGCTTGTCAAAAACCATTTTTTCTTCTCGCCAAACGTCAATTTCTCTGCTCACCAATCGTCACTTTTTTTTGCTCGTCAAAATAATTTTTTCGCTTGTCGAACATCATTTTTTTGCTTGCCGAACATCACTTTTGTTCACTCGTCAAAATCATTTTTTGCTTGTTGAACATCACTTTTTTTCACTCGTCAAAATAATTTTTACGCTTGTCGAACATCTTTTTTTCAATCGTCAAAATCATTTTTTTGCTTGTCGAACATCACTTTTTTTTTCAATCGTCAAAATCATTTTTTTGCTCGTTAAACGTCACTTTTTTCACTCGTCAATATCATTTTTTTGCACGTCGAACATCACTTTTTTCACTCGTCAATATCATTTTTTTGCTCGTCGAACATCACTTTTTTTTCACTCGTCAAAAATAGTTTTGCTCGTCAAACATCACTTTTTTTACTCGTCGAACAACGCTTTTTTCACTCGTCAAAATAATTTTTTTGCTCGTTGAACATCACTTTTTTCACTCGTCAATATCATTTTTTTGCTCGTCGAACATCTTTTTTCACTCGTCAAAATCATTTTTTTGCTTGTCGAACCTTCTTTTTTTCACTCGTCAATATTTTTTTGCTCGTCGAATATCATTTTTTTTCACTCGTCAAAATCATTTTTTTGCTTGTCGAACCTCCTTTTTTTCACTCGTCAAAATCATGTTTTTGCTTGTTGAACATCACTTTTTTCACTCGTCAAAATCATGTTTTTGCTTGTCGAACATCACTTTTTTCACTCGTCAAAATCATTTTTTTGCTTGTCGAACATCACTTTTTTCACTCGTCAAAATCATGTTTTTGCTTGTCGAACATCACTTTTTTCACTCGTCAAAATCATGTTTTTGCTTGTCGAACATCACTTTTTTTCACTCGTCAAAATCATGTTTTTGCTTGTCGAACATCACTTTTTTCACTCGTCAAAATCATGTTTTTGCTTGTCGAACATCACTTTTTTCACTCGTCAAAATCATGTTTTTGCTTGTCGAACATCACTTTTTTCACTCGTCAAAATCATGTTTTTGCTTGTCGAACATCACTTTTTTCACTCGTCAAAATCATGTTTTTGCTTGTCGAACATCACTTTTTTTCACTCGTCAAAATCATGTTTTTGCTTGTCGAACATCACTTTTTTCACTCGTCAAAATCATTTTTACGCTTGTCGAACATCACTTTTTTTTTTTCACTCGTCAAAAATAGTTTTGCTCGTCAAACATCTTTTTTGCTCGTCGAACAACGTTTTTTTCACTCGTCAATATAATTTTTTTGCTCGTCGAACATCACTTTTTTCACTCGTCAAAATCATGTTTTTGCTTGTCGAACATCACTTTTTTTCACTCGTCAAAATCATTTTTTTGCTTGTCGAACATCACTTTTTTCACTCGTCAATCATTTTTACGCTTGTTGAACATCACTTTTTTTTTTCACTCGTCAAAAATAGTTTTGCTCGTCAAACATCTCTTTTTTTGCTTGTCGAACATCACTTTTTTCACTCGTCAAAATCATGTTTTTGCTTGTCGAACATCACTTTTTTCACTCGTCAAAATCATGTTTTTGCTTGTCGAACATCACTTTTTTTCACTCGTCAAAATCATTTTTTTGCTTGTCGAACATCACTTTTTTCACTCGTCAATCATTTTTACGCTTGTCGAACATCACTTTTTTTTTTCACTCGTCAAAAATAGTTTTGCTCGTCAAACATCTCTTTTTTTGCTTGTCGAACATCACTTTTTTCACTCGTCAAAATCATGTTTTTGCTTGTCGAACATCACTTTTTTCACTCGTCAAAATCATTTTTTTGCTTGTCGAACATCACTTTTTTCACTCGTCAAAATCATTTTTTTGCTTGTCGAACATCACTTTTTTCACTCGTCAAAATCATGTTTTTGCTTGTCGAACATCACTTTTTTCACTCGTCAAAATCATGTTTTTGCTTGTCGAACATCACTTTTTTCACTCGTCAAAATCATGTTTTTGCTTGTCGAACATCACTTTTTTCACTCGTCAAAATCATGTTTTTGCTTGTCGAACATCACTTTTTTCACTCGTCAAAATCATGTTTTTGCTTGTCGAACATCACTTTTTTCACTCGTCAAAATCATGTTTTTGCTTGTCAAACATCACTTTTTTCACTCGTCAAAATCATGTTTTTGCTTGTCGAACATCACTTTTTTCACTCGTCAAAATCATTTTTACGCTTGTCGAACATCACTTTTTTCACTCGTCAAAATCATTTTTACGCTTGTCGAACATCACTTTTTTCACTCGTCAAAATCATTTTTACGCTTGTCGAACATCACTTTTTTCACTCGTCAAAATCATTTTTACGCTTGTCGAACATCACTTTTTTCACTCGTCAAAATCATTTTTTTGCTTGTCGAACATCACTTTTTTCACTCGTCAAAATCATGTTTTTGCTTGTCGAACATCACTTTTTTCACTCGTCAAAATCATGTTTTTGCTTGTCGAACATCACTTTTTTCACTCGTCAAAATCATGTTTTTGCTTGTCGAACATCACTTTTTTCACTCGTCAAAATCATGTTTTTGCTTGTCGAACATCACTTTTTTCACTCGTCAAAATCATTTTTACGCTTGTCGAACATCACTTTTTTTCAATCGTCAAAATCATGTTTTTGCTTGTCGAACATCACTTTTTTCACTCGTCAAAATCATGTTTTTGCTTGTCGAACATCTTTTTTCACTCGTCAAAATCATTTTTTTGCTCATCGAACATCTCTTTTTTTTCACTCGTCAAAAATAGTTTTGCTCGTCAAACATCACTTTTTTTGCTCGTCGAACAACGCTTTTTTCACTCGTCAATATAATTTTTTTGCTCGTCGAACATCAATTTTTTTCACTCGTCAATATCATTTTTTTGCTTGTCGAATATCATTTTTTTTCACTCGTCAAAATCATTTTTTTGCTTGTCGAACCTCCTTTTTTTCACTCGTCAAAATCATGTTTTTGCTTGTTGAACATCACTTTTTTCACTTGTCAAAATCATTTTTTTGCTTGTCGAACATCACTTTTTTCACTCGTCAAAATCATTTTTTTGCTTGTCGAACATCACTTTTTTCACTCGTCAAAATCATGTTTTTGCTTGTCGAACATCACTTTTTTCACTCGTCAAAATCATGTTTTTGCTTGTCGAACATCACTTTTTTCACTCGTCAAAATCATGTTTTTGCTTGTCGAACATCACTTTTTTCACTCGTCAAAATCATTTTTTTGCTTGTCGAACATCACTTTTTTCACTCGTCAATCATTTTTACGCTTGTCGAACATCACTTTTTTTTTTTCACTCGTCAAAAATAGTTTTGCTCGTCAAACATCTCTTTTTTTGCTTGTCGAACATCACTTTTTTCACTCGTCAAAATCATGTTTTTGCTTGTCGAACATCACTTTTTTCACTCGTCAAAATCATGTTTTTGCTTGTCGAACATCACTTTTTTCACTCGTCAATCATTTTTACGCTTGTCGAACATCACTTTTTTTTTTCACTCGTCAAAAATAGTTTTGCTCGTCAAACATCTCTTTTTTTGCTTGTCGAACATCACTTTTTTCACTCGTCAAAATCATGTTTTTGCTTGTCGAACATCACTTTTTTCACTCGTCAAAATCATTTTTACGCTTGTCGAACATCACTTTTTTCACTCGTCAAAATCATTTTTACGCTTGTCGAACATCACTTTTTTCACTCGTCAAAATCATGTTTTTGCTTGTCGAACATCACTTTTTTCACTCGTCAAAATCATGTTTTTGCTTGTCGAACATCACTTTTTTCACTCGTCAAAATCATGTTTTTGCTTGTCGAACATCACTTTTTTTCACTCGTCAAAATCATGTTTTTGCTTGTCGAACATCACTTTTTTCACTCGTCAAAATCATTTTTACGCTTGTCGAACATCACTTTTTTTCAATCGTCAAAATCATGTTTTTGCTTGTCGAACATCACTTTTTTCACTCGTCAAAATCATGTTTTTGCTTGTCGAACATCTTTTTTCACTCGTCAAAATCATTTTTTTGCTCATCGAACATCACTTTTTTTTCACTCGTCAAAAATAGTTTTGCTCGTCGAACAACGCTTTTTTCACTCGTCAATATAATTTTTTTGCTCGTTGAACATCAATTTTTTTCACTCGTCAAAATCATTTTTTTGCATGTCGAACATCAATTTTTTCACTCGTCAATATCATTTTTTTGCTTGTCGAATATCATTTTTTTTCACTCGTCAAAATCATTTTTTTGCTTGTCGAACCTCCTTTTTTTCACTCGTCAAAATCGTGTTTTTGCTTGTCGAACATCACTTTTTTCACTCGTCAAAATCATTTTTTTGCTTGTCGAACATCACTTTTTTCACTCGTCAAAATCATGTTTTTGCTTGTCGAACATCACTTTTTTCACTCGTCAAAATCATGTTTTTGCTTGTCGAACATCACTTTTTTTCACTCGTCAAAATCATTTTTTTGCTTGTCGAACATCACTTTTTTTCACTCGTCAAAAATAGTTTTGCTCGTCAAACATCACTTTTTTTGCTCGTCAAAATCATATTTTTGCACGTAGAACATCACTTTTTTCACTCGTCAAAATCATGTTTTTGCTTGTCGAACATCACTTTTTTCACTCGTCAAAATCATGTTTTTGCTTGTCGAACATCACTTTTTTCACTCGTCAAAATCATTTTTACGCTTGTCGAACATCACTTTTTTCACTTGTCAAAATCATTTTTTTGCTCATCGAACATCACTTTTTTTTTCACTCATCAAAAATAGTTTTGCTCGTCAAACATCTCTTTTTTTGCTCGTCGAACAACGCTTTTTTCACTCGTCAATATAATTTTTTTGCTCGTCGAACGCTTTTTTCACTCGTCAAAATCATGTTTTTGCTTGTCGAACATCACTTTTTTCACTCGTCAAAATCATGTTTTTGCTTGTCGAACATCACCTTTTTTCACTTGTCAAAATCATATTTTTGCACGTCGAACATCACCTTTTTTTCACTCGTCAAAATCATTATTTTGCTCGTCGAACATCACTTTTTTCACTTGTCAAAAATAGTTTTGCTCGTCAAACATCACTTTTTTCACTCGTCAAAATCATTTTTTTGCTTGTCGAACATCACTTTTTTCACTCGTCAAAATCATATTTTTGCACGTCGAACATCTCTTTTTTTCACTCGTCAAAATCATGTTTTTGCTTGTTGAACATCACTTTTTTTCACTCGTCAAAATCATGTTTTTGCTTGTCGAACATCACTTTTTTTCACTCGTAAAAATCATGTTTTTGCTCGTCAAACCACTTTTTTCAGTCGTCGAACAAAACTTTTTTTTTTGTTGATCAAAAATCTTTTTTTTTTATTGTTATTTTTTAATTATTTTTCGTTAAACAATTTTTTCACTCATCAAAAAACTTTGAGTTTCTTTTCAAAACCTTTTTTCTCATTTTCATTTTTGATGAATGTATGTAGTTTTTGAGAAAGAGAGGTTTTTTTTCCACTTGTTTCTCGTTGCGGTTCAGGGTTTGTGTAGGAAGAGCTCACATTTGTACGCTGAGTGTCTCATGAAGGGAAATGAATCTCTTCACAGGCTACATGTGGTACAGTAAACATTTTTTGTTTACTGGCACATCAGTTATGCGTCATTTTGTTGTTGAAGTTTATTTTCACATTGCAATTAATAAAAAGAAATGTCTCATTTGAAGGTGCTTAAGTGTTTCTGTAGTTTGACCTGTTCCCATTCAGTATTAGTTTAAGAGCAGGTTTGGTGTTTTGAATACGAAGTGCTTCTGATGATGAAATGATGCACTCAAGAAGCATGTGTTTCCTAAAAGAGTTTATTTACAAAAGCAGTGTTAGAGCAGCGTGACCACATCATCGCTGTAGGCGTGGGCCGTCGTCATGGTGACCAGGTCATGGGGTGGAGTCAGGACCACGACAGCATCAGCCACACCTGCGCACACAGAACACGCGTGATGATGATGATGATGATGATGATGATATTGCCGCCGGTCATGTGATGGCGTCAGAGAGAGCATGCGTACCTTGAGTCGAAGGTAAGATGGTGTGATGCAGATTCATGCTGACCATCGATTCGCTGCCGCTGCCATCCGCCTCCAACAGACTGCTGTGAGTGAGCGCCTCAGCTGTCAATCACACACAGACACGCCCACTATAATGATCATATATACCATGGTGTCATTTCTAATGTACTACATACTAGTATACTACAAACACATGCGGTGTCCTCTTATGTTTCAGAGTAATGAACCAAAGCATTTACAGTGATCACAAAATTGAACTGAAAATACAAAACCATTGCTATTTACAAGAAAACATCTGAACGTCTCTCACTGAATTAAAATAATTATGTATGAGGTTATGTGACACTTCTAACATTTAAGTATTTACATTTGTGACCCTGGACCACAAAACCAGTCATAAGGGTAAATTTTATATTTATACATCATAATAAATAATCTTTCCATTGATGTATGGTTTGTTAGGATAGGACAATATTTGGCTGAGATACAACTATTTGAAAATCTGGAATCTGAGGGTGCAAAAAAATCTAAATATTGAGAAAATCGTCTATAAAGTTGTCCAAATGTTCTTAGCAATGCATATTACTAATCAAAGATTAAGTTTTGATATATTTACGGTAGGAAATTTACAAAATATCTTCATGGAACATGATCTTTACTTAATATCCATTTTTCTTTTATGCTAAAAATCATTAGGATAATTTTGACATACAATGTATTTTTGGCTATTGCTATAAATATACCTGTGCTACTTATGACTGCTTTTGTGCTCCAGGGTCACATATTTAAGTATGTATTATTTTGCATACTAGTTAATAAAATTTGGAAATATCAGGGAATTCTGAAGCTGTGATTTCTGGAAATGCCATATATGTACTAACAAACCTCATGTGATTGATTGGTTTATGTCGTCACCAAATGAAAACTATCCTATAATTCAATGACAAACACAAATCTAAAAAACTTACAGGAAACTCAGGAATGCTGCCTTGGCAACTAAATGAAATAGTCATTTTAGGTTTTTTAAGTACTAACTTTTTAAGTACTAACACTTTTTCTCTTGTCAATTTTTTTCCCCCTTTAAAATTATTTTTTTTCTCTTCAAAAATCGCAATTTTCTCTTGTTAAAATAAATTTTTTTCACATCAATTTTTTTTTTGTTGTCAAATAATTTTTTTCACTTGTCAAAATTAACTTTTTTTTAGTCAAACTATTTTTTGCTCGTCAAAAATCACTTCGCTCATCAAAATTCTTTTTTTTTTTTGCTCATCAAAAAAAAACTTTCTGCTTGTCAAAAATCATTTTTTCACTCACTAAAAATTACTTTTTTCACTTGTCAAAATTTTTTTTTTTTTTGCTTGTCAAACATCAGTACTTAAGTACTAAATACTAAAATTACAACTAAAACTGAAATAAAGCTACCTAGAATATTTGAAATAAACTAAAACTAATAAAAATGGCAAACGCACTTAAAACGACTAAAACTGAAAAAGATATAGATTTAAGCTGAACATATTTCTTAAACAAAAGCACATAACAACATTACTAAAACAAAAATTAAGCTACATTTTTTAATAACATATAAACAGGGGTGCACATAAGGTTTTCAGCCTGGTTCTCATAAGAGAACCTGTGTTCTCACACTACACAGTGTGACCCATTAAATATAACTATAAAAAATAAAATAATAGTGATAATAATATTATTGCACTTTATTTAGTTTTTTTTAATAAAATAATAAACAAAATAATAAAGTGTGATAATACTATATTTAAAAAAAACGAAGTATTAAATACAAATACAATTATTTTATAGTAAACAAAAATAAAATGCTAATATTTACTTCTTTGTGTGCACCCCTGTATATAAATGACAAAAGCACATACAATTACAAACACCAAAACTGAAATAAATTAAAGCTACATTGAAGTTTTTAATAAACAAAAACTAATAAAAAATGACAAAAACACATACAATTATGAAAACTGAAATAAAAATAGATTAAAGCTATCTATCTATCTATATATATATATATATATATAAACAAAAGCTAATAGAAATGACAAAAGCACATAACACAATTACTAAAATGTTAAAAGCTAAACTGAACTAATGAACTAAAATGAAAATAACACTCTGAACACTATAAACACTGTAAGAGAATTTCAGTAAGAGCAAACACTGGATGTCATTGAAGGGTCCGGTGAATGATTAAGGTGTGAAATGTGATGGTGTTACCCGTGTCTGTGCTGTCAGATGCTAGCGTCTCGTCGCCGTGTCTCTTCTTCATGTGAACGTTTCTGCTGCCGCTCTGAGAGAACGTCTTCCCGCAGATGGAGCACACATGCGGCTTCTCACCTGAGCAGCAGATAACACACCATAACATCCATTTCCACTTAAATCTGCTGTCTGTCTCATCTTTTTAAACACTCCGACTTAGGCATATCCCGCATCAAATTTTCATGTTGCGATTAATTGCTAATACTTTTATCACGGTATTATTACGATATTGAAATTTAGTTGCAAAAAAGTGTTGTCATAGTACATTAAAACAGGTTTAATAACTTTTTTCTTATAACAAAAATAACTGAACATTTAAATACAATAAGCAATACACAAAAAATGTAGAAAGTAAAAAATTTTACACAGAAGTGTAAGAGAATTATAAAGACCAATAGGTATCACTTTACAATCACTTTACAATAAGATCTCATTAGTTAATCTTAGTTAATGCATTAACATTCACAATGAGCAACAGCTACATTTGCTACAGAAGTTATTAATCTTTGTTAAAATAAATACAACTCTTAGTTCATTAAATAACACAGTTGCAACTTTTGATTTTAACAATGTGTTATTAAATATTGGAATTACCTAATATTAATGAACGTTTAGAAGAATTTTTAATCGGGAGTTTGTGTTAACCAATGAAGCCCAAATGTGGTATCAATTCATAAAAAATCAGTGTATATACAGGATGCATTACATATCAGTGATGAGGCATTTTATAGTTAATAAGATAAGCAGGAGTCAT